>VDFB02355002.1:0-19379 GCA_007258455.2 Sequoia sempervirens
GGAAGCGTAATGGACAAATCAAATATGCATGGATACCAAAAAATACAGAGAAAGATTATCCCTATCAAACTCCATTATTCAAAGAAACTATGGGGAAAAATGAAAAATGGAAAAGTATCCATCATAGATGTCCAAAATGGAAAGAGTAGGCATCCCAAGTGACGTACAAAGTATATCAAGTAGTTGGTCCTAATTCCATACACACTTTCATATCCACCCATCATTGTTCATCTTCCCAAGTTTGGAGAGTTAAAGGTTCCAAATTTTCAACCAATCCATCTCTTATCCCTAAAGACACTCCATCCACGCCTCCACACATGATATCCAATTCTCAAATTGACCATGTAGTGGTAACAACCCTTCATCACAAGGATTTTGAAGGCACCCTATCGCGATGTACGCACAAAGACAGAGTTAACTCTAGTATTGATGAAGCAGATAAGGAATCTCAAAAGTTTTATTCAAGTGCACATATCTTAGCAAAACAACTTCTTCAAGAAGGATATCGATGGCACATCATGACATGGGCATCTATGTAACGCCCGCCGTGCAAACCCCAGAGAACACACTCATAACACGAATAATTTTTTTTTATAATAATAAAAGTAACATGAAACAACATTAAACCAAAACACATAACATAACACATAACATTAATACACTTGGTTCTCTGGGGCACGCAAGGTTACATTGCAACCACAAAACAAAATAAAGATAACGAAACACATAACCATTTAATTTATGATAACCATATACAATGATACAACTGATAGCCATGATGCGAGTATGATAAACATCGCATAAGTACATCCATGATAAATCTTTTAACAAGATCCAGTTTAAACCTAACTATTACATCATTGAAATAATATTACATTACAATTTTCTTTGATACATAAATTACATTGAATTTCCCAACATGGGGATTGATACAAAATAAGGGAACATGAAGTACAACTGATCACTGGAACATCTGCACTGTGGAAAGCTGAGAAGACAAGACGCTGATGGGGAACCCAACGGGTGCGGAGCACGTTCCACCCAACCATGTGAATTACGAAGTAACTCACCCCCCGTGCTCAGAGGTGACGAGGAAGTGAACCCGACCATGAATGTCAACCGACTCAACCACAACATGATACAAACAAGTACAACCCAAGTATGCAATGCAAAACCATCAACGTACTCAAATCACATAACAAATAAAACCAGAAACTCATTACGATAACATGAAGTACTAACACTTAACAATCACGAATAAAATCACAAGAAGTCAAAGAAAAATCATAAAGAGATAACATCCAGAGGCAACAACACAAAGCAACAAGGGCGTCAAGTGGAGAGTGTCATCGCATAGCTCTCATGGGATTTCCTGGCCCTTCCTCCAATTGAGGCGCCGGCACCCATCTACGGATATCCTGGCCCTTCCTCCTAACTGAGGCGCCGGCACCATAGGGTAGCTAATGCAGAGCCAATAGTCTCTCGTGAAGATGAGACTATGACTATGCCGACCACGGCCTTCTCAGTCTATCACTAGTCTAAGGTAGCCCTAATGCATAGCCGAGGAATCCAATATTTTATTATCTTGTGTTTTTAAACTACCCAACCTCTTAAATCTATTGTTTAGGTTATCACTTGTTTAGCTTACTCATTCGTGGGTTATCCTGAGCCCTTCCTCATCCTGAGGCGCCGGCGCCCACGAAGAGCCACTCTCCCTATGACCCCTAACATGAATCAAAACTAGGCAAGGGTTGAACTAAAACATATAACACATAATACTCAAAAATAAATCTCATGCGAGGCATTAACCCTCTCGCGATATCTCATAACCAAAAGTCTTAACAACCATTCAACCCTTCCTAACATAAATCATCCAGTATCAATTTCAAAAAGTATAACCAAACGAGGATAACATTTAAAGCATAAAACTCAACACAAGAATATATGAGGCAAATCCATCTCGCTATAAATCGCAATCACAACGACTACAACCACGTACAACCATTCCAAATAATAAAGCTCAAAAGCATGTAATACTCTAATCGCAAAGATACAAGTATAGACATCAAAGATATAAGACATGTCTCTGGAGAAGACCAAGATTTACAATAATCCAAAGAGGTTCAAAACATAACAGAGATCCCACATCACAAGATCAAGGTCAATAACAATAAATAGAAAACAATAACAAGATCACACAATTATCTAACTCGAGAAGACGATCCGACCAATCACGTATAAAATCTCTCTTTTACTCGACATAGAGTCGAAAACAAAGAACAATAAAATTATTGACAACTTAACTAATTTACTTTCTTCAATTTCTCCAAGATAATAAATTTCATCAAAACAAACAATCTGGTTTTTCATCTATTACATGCACTCAGTTTCCACGACCAAATTTACCATAACTATTTTACAATAAAAACACATTACTCAAATATTTGTTCAACTGAATCAAATAATAAATTAATACCTTAAAAAGAAATATATAAATACCCAAACATAAGCACTTTTAATCATTTTCAATAAAATCCACCGATACACTATTTGCTTAAACATAATAAAATAATACCAAACAAAATAATTATAAATACCTACAATATTTTTTTTATTTAATATTCTACTCAAAATATTTACTCATACTTATGCAACAGGTACACATAATTTATATATATTTCTCTGTTATTAATCATATGTTATATCTTTTGTTATAAAATACAATAAATTAAAAATAAAATAGATTAAGTTGACTAATCAAAATAAATATATATATCTATAAATAAAAATCATAAAATAATTGCCTATATATATATATATATATATATAAAATTAATAAAATTTAACAAACATTTTAAACCATATCAATAAATTTATATACAAATTTTAATTAAACAAATCTTAATAAAGATTAAAGATTTTAAATGCATATAAATCTAAATAAAAAAAATAAAAAATAAAACAAATCTAAAAATGGCCGGATTTAAGTCCCAAGCCGTGGGGACTAGCTGGCGCCAGTCACACGGACTGCCCGCAGCAGTCCGTATGACTGCTGCGCCAGCAGTCCACGGACTGCTGTGCCAGTCCGTGGCCTGGCGCGGGGGCAGGGGAGAGGGTACGGCCTGCGCCGTCCCTCTCCTCTCCCATACAAAACAACTTTCTTTTTTTTTAATTTTAATATAAATTTTTTTTATTTATAATTTTTTAATTTCATTTAATTTTCTTTTTTTTTTAAACTGAAAATTTGTCCTTCCTCTGGTACGAGGTGACGTCGGCCAATTCGGCCATAGAAAATAAAGATAATTAAATTTTGATTCAAACATAATTTCGAATATATATTATTATGCACAAAATATTTAATAAATAATTATGTATATATTTGTATATATATATACACTTAGAAAATATTCATTTAAAAATTACAGAGAAGTAATTCTTTCAGTCACAAGGATAGATAAAGTGAGGTATAATATCATTATATATATATATATATATAATTTTAATAAATATAATAAAACAACAGAGACAGAATAAGAGAAAATAGATTTTCCTAAAAGTTAAGAAAACAGAGAAATTACAGAGCAATAACACAGATCTATTTTATATTAAAATACTGCGAAAATCTCAAATTTTTATTTTTTTCCAATAACTAAATCATCTGTGTCTAAAATCCTATTTTGATAGATTGTATGCTTCAGAAGATCTGAGTTTTTGTCTTGACAAGGATTTGTACAGAATAATAACCATGATTTTCTTTTTTTTTCTAGCTTAACAAATTACCCTAGTTTTCAATTTTCAACAGAAGTTTTCTATATTCACAAAAATTTATTTTTAATAACAAGATCTATTTTTCTTTTCAGAACAAACAAAAAGGTGTATGAGAAGAGAACAACGAGAGGAACCTGGAGTCCAATGCAAATTCGAAGATGCCTGCTTGACTCTGATGCTTTCAAATCCGATTCCAATCCTAGTCCAGAACGAAATCCACCTTCACTTGAGCACTTCAACTTCTGTTCCTCTGGGTGTGTGTGTGAACCCTCAAGAATTCATAATTAAATAAAATATATTCTTCATCTCTCCAAAGCTCTCCTCCAAAAAATCCCGATAAAAAGGAAAAATCAATCTTTAAAACAAGCTTTCTTTTCAACACTCAAACCCTATTGGCTCACACTGTCTTTTAATTCTTTTATTTGTTTTAATTACTTTAATTCCTGTTTTGTAACTTTTCTTGCACCACACATTATATATTTAATTTAAATAAATTATTCACATAATTATCCACCACCAAATTTAATTAATTAAAATAATTTAAGCAGATTTATTATTTAATTATTATTTAATTGCAATATATGATTTTCAAAATAATTAAAATATTTAAATAATTAAATATTATTTAATCCAACATTTAACATAAATAATCAATTTCAAACGTTAAGATAAATCATAATTATCAATGCCCACCCAAAATAAGACAAGACACAAACACAGCAGGCAAAGACGACAATTACACAACATCGACTATACCAACAGATGAGACAACCTGACATCATGGGACGGGAGGACTTCATCGTCACCTCTGTATCAACATTTATCCGTTGGGTTATTTGGTGCTCGCCCTGTCCTGCCGAAGCAGGTGGAATCGAGACTTATACCTGCAATCCTGCATACAAACGAAGTTGTGTACATGTGCATATAAACATATATATCAAAGCATTAAATCAAGTTACTGCATTGTGAGAAGGAATTGCAACATAACAGGGCACTCGCGAACGAGTGATGCTATATTGTCCTCCGTCACACCTATTCTAACAATTATAGCATAACCAAAGAATTACATTTCTAAATAACAATCACCTCCTAATATATTAATTTAAATCATTGCATCATATCACAATTCCTAAAATTAACAGATAATCAACCATAATGTCATATAAAGTAATCATGTCTAAAATGAAATAACAGCATCATCTAACGTCTAACTAACCAAATCAAACAATATCATCATCGTCACAAGTAGCAAACAACCGCATTGAAAAATACTAAATCCTACCAGCAAGAGGAGGGGTATTACATCCTCCCCCTCATAAAATCGGCTTACTCCTGGAAGCCGGTAAACAAAAGGAAATAAGATTCCCTAATACGGAAGGCATCCACCCACACCAAGACGGTGAACTAATCACCAAAATAGAATAGAATCAAGCTCACACATAAGAGTAAGATATAATATTAATAAGTATTAGTAACATGGGGGTATTACATCCTCCCCCCCAAGGATATGGCTTACTCTAGGAAGCCATTAAATAGATAAGAGTAATCACACAAGAATCACGCAGAGATCACGTCAAAAACCACACACATAACTCACAACACTGAAAACCACATCACACAATGACACACGGGTTCATAGTGCATCCTTGATAGGAAGGATATCGGTGCATTGCGCACTACACCGAGGGTCCTATCCTTTCCATCAATTTCCTGCACCATCGCCCTGAGACTGACTAATGGAAGGAACTTGGGTTCACAACAAACACAACAAAACAAATACAACTCTAGACTCTAGGGACTAAACGCACGGTTACATAGTGAGCACACATAGTGCCCAGTGTATGAACCTGGCTCTGATACCAAGTTGTAACGCCCACCGTGCAAACCCCAGAGAACACACTCATAACACGAATAATTTTTTAAATTATAGATTGGTGGATATATCTTATGTTTAAGAGTACTGTGTACTAGCAATTGCATCTTACCTTCTTATATATCTTTCTCTCCCTCTATATCTCTCCTTATTTCTCTCCCACTCTCAATCACTATTCATATATTTCTACTTCTCTTTATTTTCATCCTTCGATCGCCTGATCTTTTTGGAAACTGATCCGATCTTTTCGTCTAGATCGATCCGATTTCTGATTTTTGCTTTCTATTTTGACTTCTGATCGTCATATCACGATCCCATCTCGCCTTAACTCCTCTCTCACACAATCTTCCCCTCTCTATCTCTCCCTCTTTCTATCACTATATCTCCCTCTCTCCTTATTGAAAATATAACATGACTCTCTTGATAATGAAACCTGATTATCTTTTTGATTCAGAGGTTTTATTTTGGTCATATTTAGATTCCTATAAGTGGATACATATATTATTTGAAGCTCACACTTCTCCATTTAAACCTTTATTGTACAACCAACATTATTTGCTAAATGACCTACCAATTGACCTCGCATTCTATACAAGCGTATGCAAAGAAAAGACCAAATTTTTTTCTAATTGACTTTCCACACTTTCGGCGTACCTATTGCACACCAAGGTGCAATTGCTAGTATATAATTTTATTGCAAGAGAGGTCATGCATGATGTGGTCCCGATGAAGCCGTCCCATATAAATCATTATATTGTGATTTAACCTGGACGAGGACGACTACACAAATTTATTGTCACCGTCTCTTGATGTGGATGCTTACGGTAATGATGCACTAAGGGCTCTCACCAACTACCTATTTAATGACGAATATTTCAAAAACTCTCCAGCAGGAGACAGGCGGAGGTGGGGGATTTTATCGACATAAACTCCTTCCTTGTAGATGCTTGCGGTCTTCCACACCAGAACGTCTACGTGCACAAATCTGATGACGTACATGTGAAGGCCAAATCTAGCGTGGCGATGATGTGGAAGCATGTGCTGACGTGGAAATAGGTTAAAATAAAGGTCAAATACTGACAAGGAACAAAGAAGAAGAAGCAGACGAAGAAGTGGATGCGTTTACAAGGAAGCTACACAAGATTTTTTAGCCTTTTGAATGAAAATATTAGTTGGGAGTCAAAATTTGCTTTCAGACCTGTGAGGCGAGGTATGTTTCAACTGCCTGAAAGTTGGTTTTCCGGCGTGAGATAATTTCCCGGGCAAAGCAAACGTTTAAGATTAGCCCACGTAAAAGAGAATTGCAACTACAGAGATAAGTTTGATGAATATAAATTCCTACTCGTTTGTCCCAAGCGTAACAAACGAAAGTAATTAAAATATCAATTAATATCAACATTGGTTATGTCACATTCCAAAGCAGGGGAAAAGGCTTTTGGTTTCTTCGAGATATGGTGTACGATTGATTCCATAGTTTCTCGTAGAATAATGTGAATATTATCGTTGAAAGATCAATAGGGGAGAGGACCCGTAGTTGTGCACCCTAACTTCGCGCTTCTAATTATCCCACGTGGAAATTTCAAATCACTCCCAATTTTTTACAGCAGCTTACTTGGCAAGTCCCCTGCTTATAACTTTCGTTTCAGGGCCACATCATCAAATATGATGCCACATCAGCATGCTTTTTGTCAAGGTGTCTAAAAAGGCCCAAAAAAAAAGTGCTACCAATACTTGTGCATTCACATCATGGATAGTTGAACGCTGATGTGGCATCACATGATTGGTTACTTTTTAGATCAAAAGAATACATTTTGTTTAATTATAGGTAGTCAAGTCACAACTATTGGCATTATATAAACAACTACTATCACAACTATTGAGCATTATATTAACAACTACTATCATAACTATTGAAACGTGCTCAACTATTGGGTCCTCTCCCCTAGTATTCTATTGTAGAATACTGTGGATATTATCGTTGAAAATTCGATAGTATTGTAGAATACTGTGGATATTACTGTTGAAAGATCAGTAGTATTGGGTAGTTGGTTATTCTGTCACGAATGACGTATCCATGAAAAATATACCTATACTTTTCTTGGAAAGCTAAACCTATTCAAATTAGGTGGGCATCACGGGCGGAAACATCCATGAAAGAAAAGCTGCTGTTGAATATAGACTTCTTAGAATTTGAAATTTCTGCCCAAGTGTTTTGAGTTTTCCCCATTGACCTACATACAGGTTACAAAGTTGTACACTGCTGAATTATTATATTTCAATTCAATAAACTTGTTTATGAGAGTTCATACAACAAAGATTTAGACTTCTTATATTGTTGTTGGGTTTGTTTCTTCATTTTTGTTGGATTCTTGTTTTCATAATATTTTTCTTATTAATAAGATATTAATCAATTTAATTATAATCATCCAATCTATTATTCTTGCCACTGTCATCATTATGATAGCTAATTTTTATTTTTAATTTTTAAATATTTTTTTCATCATTCTAAATTTTTTGCATCGTTTCAAGGGTTGTGAAAATAAGCAAATGGTTTTTCTCATTCAGTCTCTCCACCAATTCCCTTTTTAACTCCATGACAAACAATTTGATGAATAAAAGAACCTATTAATAAGCATTATTCCTATAGAAAATAAAATAAAATAAGGAAAAATAGGTCAATTTGATTACACAAAGATAGACCATGACATTTCATGAAATTGCATTAATAAACTAAGGCATTCATTTTGTGCATATCTTGCAATGGCCATGACATTCCATGAAACTACATTTCTTTTAGACATTTTGTTAAATAGTTCAGGGGCCTCCACATTTTGTACACATTTTTTTGAGGCATTTTGTCAAAAGTTCACATTCTTTGTTTGTACTTCCATTTTTGGATATGTTAGTGTATGCTTTTTATTTTCTTGGTATAATTTTTTCTGTACTTTTTATTTAAACTTGCTTAGGTTAATAAAGTGGGTTTTAATGTGATTTAGATGAGTTTTCAACATCTTCCATGGGAGTTGCAATTTCCTATTTGTGGATACTTTTAGTATACTTTCCTTGTTGGTTGTATTTGCCAACTCCTCCATCTCACATAGTCTATATGCATTCATGTTTTTTGAGCTCTCTTAAAATTATTTTTCATTTAGGGACATTTGTATTTCTTGCATTTGATTCTAACTCTATAATTTTATTTTAATATTTGATAATTTATACTTATAGTTTAATAGTTTCTATTTTCTACACTATTTTTTATGTTTTCATCTATTTTATAGATTCTAACACGTTATCAAAGAAATTGGTGTAGGGATAGATCTTCTAAGTTCTTACATTTGAGAGATTTAAGAGATTCATGGACGTGGTAGAGGGCCTAATCACTTTGCATGCAAGTTTCCTAAAATCCTAGTATTCTCTTCTCTTGCATCTCCATATGACTTAGAGAAAAAAAAATTGATAGAACTTTTTTAACCTCTAAGGTCTCAAACTCCACCAATTCCATTTCAACTCTATGATCAACAATCTCATGAATAAAAGAGCTTGCTACCTAGCATTATGGCTATAGAAAATAAAATAAAATAAGGAAAAATAGGTCTTTATAATTACATAGAGACAGACCATTGCATTTCATAAAAATATACATAAATAAATTAAGGCATTGATTTTGTGTATATATTGCAATGAGTGTGGTGTTAGAGTAAAATAGGCAATCACCTAGTTAATTAATTATTATGTCAATTTTTTACTTTATTACACTTAAGTTAAACTTAGGAGATATGCATTTTTAATTTTTAGGTCATGTATTTTTTTGTCTCATAATATAGGATGAGGAAACTTGTCATTTAATTCACCTAGAGTTTTATCTAGGGTTATTTTTTTCGTTTTTCTTTCCATAAAGATTCATTATTGTACATTCAATCATTCATTTTTTTTTTATCAATACAATTCTCAAGGTTGAATAGCAAAGCCAATTATTATTTTTCTCTTTGTGATACATGTTTTGGTTGTAGGTGATTTCTAGGAGTTGTGGGGTTCAACAATCAACTCCAACATGGTATTAGAAAACTAAATCTATGACTTTCCATCCTTTTTTTGAGCGATTCAAGCTTGAGAAAAAAATATGCATCATGGAGAAAAATAGACATCGCCATTGCATGATCCAAAATGTCCAATAACCTAGGTAGAAATTCCTATCTAAATGCTTAAATCTAAGCAAGGAAAAATCAAAGCAAATATTTTTGGGGCTTGTATATTTGAGCATCAAAATCTATACAAATGTATGGATCCATACAAATATGTATATCATTATGATGTTACAATCACCATCACTATATCATCGTACATTGTCTATATCAAAATCTAGGTCATTGCACAAAAAATGGGAAAAAATATTAATTTACAATGATATAATTGATTTTTTCGTCAGTAATCATACTATTGTTGTGTAGGCTCATTAGGGTTGAGTCATCATCAGGGTTTGAAAATGATCAGTCATTTCTCTTATTAGCATTGCCAACTTTGTTTCTTCTAGCACTAGGATTATGCAGGGAGTTTGGAAAGGCCTTGATTATTTAAACAATTTGGGGCCAGAGTTTGGATCCCCAAAGGGTCTATAGTCAACGAGTCATGTGGGAGTGACATACCTTGAAACTGAGCTATCATCACTCATTAAGTTGATGATTGAGTTTTAATTTTAATTTCTAAGCGTCTTCCTTTCAATACTCTTGTACAGGGGAAAAATAGGGTAGACCCAAATGCATGAGCAAGAGGATGAACCACTAATTTTTCTAAGACCCTAAACACTCCAATTAAATGTGTAAAATAAGATGCAAATAACAATAAAATATACTACCTAACTATTATAGCAACTATGGAGGAAGTTTTTAGAGCATAAAAAGCTATGTAGGGTGATCCCATAATAGTGGTTTACAATTTTGGCCAAACCGACACCGAAATTATTATTTTTAACTAAATCTTCACATTCGGGCACCTATAGCAGCTAAAGCGTGAGAAATTTGAAGATGGTGCAAACTAGAGTCTCATCAAATTTTTGTCTGTAGATTCTAAAAATATTTTTTCAAAATTTTTGGAATCAAATTGTACTTCTTTCCCATCTCCCATGAAAATAGATTTTTTCAGAAAACAACATTTTTAAAAAGTGACACCAGATAATGCATAACTTTTTTCTGATAAAATTCTAATTCTTTCAAATTTAGATTTGTAACTCTGATATCTAGTGCTTCCACTTAGTTAGATAGTTTTTATTGAATATTTTTTCCTTAATCAAGTTTCAAATTCAATCAAATTACAATTCATATAGCGAGGATCGTATAGCAGTAACTTTTTTGTATATGTCAAAATTTAATTTAATTTTTTTGTTGGACCAAGGACTTCAATATCTGGTGCACTCATATTTTTCAATTTTTTTTTTGATAATCTTCTATTTTTTTCCATATGAAGAACAAAGAAATTCATTTTGATGAAAAACCTATGTTTAATAAAACTTAAAAAACAAATACATAACAAAACTAAAACATATTAAAATTATATTCATTGGATAGCTTGTTCTGAGGAATACCATAATCATTTGAAATAAATTTTAAATGAATTCATTTGATCCCCCAAAATCTAAATCAAAAGTGATTTTTTATCAGCATTTTGATAGGTGTAAAGGAGACACATTTATAGGTATGGTTTAAAACTAGCGAGGTTCTATCCAAGGGGGTTTGATCTAAGGTGATTTGATCAAACCCTCTTCAATTGGAATCCTTAAAATGGAACTTTTTAAGGCTTAAATCATTATATTTTAAAAATATGTGATTTAGCTAAAATTCCTCCTCCTCGAATTGTAAACCACTATTATGACGGACCGCACCTAGTTAAAAAGTTAACGTTTTTGAGCTATAGAGGACTCATTCGCCTTTAGTGTCTAATGGGTCCTTTTAGGGTTTCGAAAAACTAATTTCAAGGTCTTGTTCCTTGATGTCTACACTTTCTAATTCCCTTTTATCAACTTCTAAAACTCTATATGCAATTTTGTAGCTTTGATTCTTTGATTTTGCACTTTGAAGGACAACTTTTGCAACTTTGCAACATTGACAATTTTGCTCCAAACCTTGCTCTTCAACCTGTAAATTTGCAATCACACACTCAAGGATAGAAAAAATTGTTTGTTAGTGAATGGGGGTTTTCCTCAGTCAAACCCCTTGTAGGTAATCAAACCAAATGATGAAATGAAGCATGAAACTTGAAATACACAATTGATGTGACCTTGGATGATGTCTTGTGAAACAAATCTACAAACTAACATGTAGTGCCCATGAAGAATATAGATCTTGGATCCTTGAATGTGATTTTAACAATGGTTGCAAGTAGATATTCAATGCTACATCCGCTTCTTTAGCTCAACAACATGAATGCATGCATCAAACCCTTGATATGATGATATGACCTTGAATTGCTATAATAAACTCTTGAAATCTGCCTTGAAATGCCTTATGAATGCTCTTGTAATGCTTTGATGCTTGATCACTTGAATGCTTGAAGGCTTAAAATGAATTGCTAGAATGCTTGTAAGTTTTGCTAGGAGAAAAAATGTGAATTAACCCCTTATTTATACTAAATTAGGAGATTAACGTTGTAATTCAAATAATTAAGGCCGACACCAGATCTAGAAAGAAACATTATTAAATTCCTCCCATAATGAAATTCAAAAAGAGAGGTCCCATTAAGGGAGGACCCATTTGCCACCTAGGGAAAATGGGTCCTAGATCAGTTTTCTAAGACTAGAACCTTGCCCAATGAAATATTTTGTTAATTAAATTATGAGTGTCAGGATAGATCTTTGGGAGGTGTCAAAATTAAGGCTTAAATTTGAATTAAAACAGGTTAATTACTCCAATTACCCAAAATTAATTCATGACCACCTCTAGATAAGTGTGAAAGTGCCTTATAACACTTTACAACACTTAAACAAGGTATGCACATTATGTACATTTTATTCAAAAGGGGGACCATAAGGCTTAATTAAGCAAATACATCCTAGAAAAGTGTGAAAGTGTGTTACAACACTTTAAAACACCCTTTCCAAGGATCAATTAAGGCATGTTTTAGTCAAATAAAGGTCCTAGAATAGTGTGAATGTGTACAACACATTACAACACCACTCCAATACATCATTAGTTAAATTTTAATGTCAATTATCAAACCAAGTAAGGAAAAAGACTACTTTTTCCATTACTATGTTTTGCTCCCACTTTATTGAGAGGATGACCCCATGTCAAACTCACACTAAAGTAGACATCCAAGACACTTAAGTATGCGACAATAACAAAGATACATGATCATACCCTATCAAAGGCCAAGATAAATAAACAAAAATAAAGGATCAAGCACAATCGTTTCAACACAATGTGAGACGGGGTTGTTTGTCCATAACATATGTTGCTCACTCTAGGGTAGTGGAACCTCAGTTTACCCACTAGGTGAGTTGTCCCAATGAAGTGGTTTAGTGAGAAAGTCATGGTTTGCAGTCGAGTTTACAATCATATCGATATTAGGTAACATAAAATCATCCTTAAGAGAAGCCTTATTAAGATCATGAAATTCAATGCAAACATGAATACGACTATCAGGTTTGCTAACAAACATGGTATTTGAGATCCAAGGTGAATAGTCAATTGGACGGATAAAGCTTGCTTTTAGTAACTTCTCTATCTTAATCTTAACCAACAATGCGACCTTCAGATTCATCTTTCAGATCTTTCATTTGTCAGGCTTTGTAATTGGGCATAGGATGATATTGTGGATCACAATGGACTTGTTAATACCAGGCATATCCTCATATGACCAAGCGAAGATATCAAGATGAGAATGTAATAGATCAAAATATTCTTCAGCTTCCTCTGGAGAAAGACACTTTCCAATCTTAATTACCTTTTTAGAGGATTCAAGATCCATGAAGACTTCCATAGTATCCCAATTGAGGAGAAGAATATGGTCTTTAGGGTGAGGTATAGGAACACCATAATCATGTTAGATAGAGGATTCTCCTCATCCACATCCAAGAAAAATTATCCAAAGTATGCTTGTTTATTCAAGCGATATGAGAGTCACTACTTATGGTGAAAAGAAGGGGGATTCACTACTCATGAGCGTCTTACTTTTCAAGAGAATCCTAGGGAACAAACTACCCTAAAATACCTTAGGTTTTGTTTAATCGAACTAGAAGGCAGGATGAAGAAATTGCAAAGAATAGCTCGAAGGCAAAATATCAACAAGGGTAACCAAACATACTACTTTAAAGACTGAAAGACCAAGATACTAAGATATCTATCATAGAAGGAGCATATCTCAGACAGAGGACAAAAGCATAGGAGTAGGACACCAGTGCAAGAGAAGGACGCTAATGCGGCATGCTAGGGTCCTAGAGGCACGTTGGCGTCCTAAACAAACAAAGTGCTAAACCTCTAGATAGAAATGCCATAGACCTACTAACTAGCTCAAATATGAGGTATGTTTATCTAACTAGATTGACATAAAGCAAAAACTGCTAGAAATACACAAGGAAAATGGAGAGCCAACTTACAAAGGGTCCTGCATTTTAGATCTTCCTCCAAGCTTTTCTCAAACAACCTATACATAAGATGAACAAGGGAAAATGTTGGGGATGTTTTGGGGCTTGCCGCAATCAAACCCCCATTTTGGTGTTCCCACCTCCACAGACAGCTAGATAGATAGAGAAAATGGACACAAAGTAAACAAATACAAAGTGATAAAATTGAATCCTACTCAAGGAGGACAACTTATATCACAAGATAAAGCTACAATAAGTTATCTATTCATAAATAAACAAGAAGCAAGAGAGTGTTACCAATAGTTCGTGACCCCCTCTTAACTTGACGGATGCGTCATTGATTGCTTGCAAGAGAGCTTTGGTTGTTGGAGGGACCTTCTAGTCTAGTAGAGCTTTGTCATAGAAGAAAGATTGAGAAGATAAGAGCAAAAGTGTAGAGGCAGAGTGAGAGAGTGAAGTGTTAGAATCCAAGAACTTACAAAATGAGCTTACAAAGGAATGATTTTTGTGTTGCTGCATGGGTACTTGAGGATTCGTTACTCTCAAATTTTGACAGTAGGGACATGTGTTGTGAGCTAAAGATTCCAAGATTCCCCATTTCTAAATCAAAAAAACTTAGGAATGTTACCATGTCGCACGAATGTCCATCTCATCATTTTTCAGGAAATGAGGTGATAGATTGTCGTCGCTTCATCACTGGTCTTTAATATGGATTTGAAATCACAAAATTCCCCCATAAGGTTCTTGTCATAAATGCGGCTAGGTGCAATAAATGCAGGGGTCAAATGCGCAAATATGAAATTTCCCCTAGGGTACAATTTTACAACATTACAGACTAAAAAAAATTAAATTACATATATAAAAATATCAATTTAATATATTTGATATAAGTTCACTTAACATAAATCATTTTCTAATTATAAATAAAATTCCCATTCAAAGTTACTATATTAAAATAAGTTCTCTTGTATTTTAAAAAACTTGACATCAATTTTGAAGGTAATTAATTTAGGCTATTTTACTATTGAACATGTTTCTTTTCAAATTAAACTAAGTCAATTGTTCTAGTATAAGTGTAATGGTGGAATTTGTATACCTTTGCCATTTTTTATTTAGTTTAGTGCTTATTTTTAAATCTTACTCTATTGAGATAATGAGATTATATTTAGTCCTGTTAATAAATTATGTTGAGAGACGTTACATAGTTGTATATGGGGGTTAAGGTTGAGGTTAGTGTTCAATTATTATAAAGGTTCAATTAGGGTTGAGGATTAGGATTTGAGTTCAATTTAATTAGGGTTACAAATTAATTAAGGTTACAATATAATTAGGGTTAGGGTATAATTATGGTAATTGTTAAAGTTAGGGTTAAGGTTTGAACAATATGAAAAATGGGGATGCTTTATAACCTAGGTCATAGAACACCACTATTCTCCAATTGCCATTCAAGGATGTCCTAGGGATCCAAATTGGATTGACTATCAACCTCGAAGGTGAGTCAATTCTCAACAAGGAAGAACTAGGAGGGGGGTTCTTTAAGCTTTGAGGGGTTCACCACCAAGCAAAAGCTTGGAAAAGACAACTTAACATTCAACTCACTAAACCTAGTAATGCAAGCTAAATAAATGATGCAAATGATGAAATTAAGCAACATGAAGTTATGATGTATGTACCTGGGAAGTCTAGAAATGTGATGAGGATTCTGGAAATGCAAAGAAGTTGTCAAAATCTGCTATGGAGGACTAAGACATCCTTGTACTGTCTTATTAGTCTTGCTGTTGTTTTTTGGGAGAAATGTGGAATCTTCGGATGCTGGAAGAGGATCCGAAAGAATCTATGAAAAATTCCACTTGGAAGACTAAGATGCCCTTGCTACCATCTTAGTCCTAATCTAAATTTCTAAAAATTTTGAATGTGATCCTGAGGGTTGATGTCTGCACTTCCTTCTTCTCTGATCTCAGATTTTGAAACTTCCAGATTTGGCCTATAGGTGAGTTTCCATGAAGATGACAACTTTGCAATGCAAATTTGAAACTTTTCACTTCAAATGATTTTCAAGTCATCAACCTAAATCTACACTCATAAGCACACAAGAGATGAAAAACTTGTTGATTGTTAGTAAATGGGGGTTTTCCTTGGTCAAACCCCTTCTTGGAATTAAACCTTGAAATAGAATGAAATGGAGGCAAATGATGAATGAACAAAATACCATGTTGCAACTCACCAAACCCTTGTAATAAGCTGCTGCAAATATGCTTGAAATGGCTACAATGGATGTGGTTCTTGACTCTTGCTTGAAGGATGTAGATCTTGCACAAAACACTTGCTTGAATCATAAACCCTACATCACAATTGTTAGCACAATAACACACATGATGCAACAATATCCTTGATATGATGCTTGAATCTTGATGATGGCTCCAAATGCTTGATGAAATGCTCTTGAATACTTTCTTGAAATTGCTAGAATGTTTAGATATCTTGTTATATGAAAATGAGAGAATGAACCTTGTATTTGTACTTATCCATGCTTAATATCCCGGAATTACACCACAACAAGCCGACATATGAATTCATTAATTGAAGGAGGCTAAATCCTGCCAAAATTTGAAATTAAATCCCGAAAATACCTTAAGGGGGATCTTAGTCCCGAGGCACGAAACTTGGGGCACAGACTACAAAAAGGGGCCCATTTAAGGCACACTTGAAATTAGGGTCCCAATACCTTTTGGGGGACAAAGACACCCTATGTGTCTTATTATTCCTATTCCAAAAATCAAGGACACAACCATAATCATTGAATTATAATCATTTCCCCTTTGATGTTTGTTGAGATTAGCCATTAAAAGATATAGTTTATTAGGCTTGTGGATACAAAATAGGACCAATTAAGACATAAATAAGGATAAAAAAAGCAAGGTGGGCCCAAACAAGCGTGAAAATGCATGGGTATGCATTTTCCTACACTACAATGTTCAATTAGACTTAGGGTTTAATTAGGGTTATAATTTGATTAGGGTTAGAGTTTAAGTAAGCTTAAGGTTCAATTTGGATTATGATTAGGGTTTATTTAAGGTTATTGTCAAGGTTAAGGTTAAGGTTCAATTAGGGCTAGGGTTCAAATAGGATTTAGGGTTCAATTAGGGTTAGGATTTAGGTAAAATTAGGATTAAGGTTCAGTTAGGGTTTAATTGGGGTTAGGGATAGGGTTATTTGATAAATATTTGGGTTAGGGTGAGTTTTGGGGTTCAAATAGGGTTGGTGTTTAGTTAAGGTTCAATTAGGGTTAGAGTTAGGGTTAGGTTCAATTAGTGTAAGAGCTAGTGCTCAATTACGAGTAGGGTTTAATTTTAGTAATGGTTAAGGTTAGGGTTAGGGTTCAATTAGGGTTAAACTTGATATTACCTAGGGTTAGGTTCAGGGTTCAAATATATAATTAGGGCTAGGCTTGCACTTAGGGTTCAAGTTAGTGTTCAATTAAGGTTAAAGGGTTCATTTAGGGTTATGATTTAATTCAAGTTTAGGGTTAGGGCTAGAGTCCAATTAGGGTTAAGGTTCAATCATAATTTAATTAGGGTTAGGGTTAAATTAGGGTTAAGGTTAAATTTGGATTACAATTAGGGTTTACTTAGTGTTACTATTAGGCTGAGGGTTAAGGTTCAATTAAGGTTGCCCAGGGTCCAATTAGGCTTAGAGTTTAATTAGAATTACAATTCAATTAAGGTTTATGGTTAGAGTTCAATTAGAGTTTGATTGGGGTTTAATTAGGTTTAGGGTTAGGGTTAGTATTAGTATTAGTATTAGGGTTAGGGTTAGTATTATATTTAAGGTTATTTTTAGTGTTGAATTAGGGTTAGTTTATAGTTCAATTAGTTTTTAAATAATGTGTAATTAGGGTTAGGGTTAGGGTTAGTACTAGGGATAGTTTAGGCTTAGGATTCAATCAAGGTTAGGGTTAATATTAGGGATAAGTTAGGGTTAGGGTTCAATTAGTAGTAGGGTTAAGATTGGGGTCTGGGTTAGGGTTAGGGTTAGATTTTATGTAAAAGTAGGGTTAGAGTACAATTAGGTTTATAACTCAATTAGAATTAGGGTTATAGTTTGAAGACTAGGAATCAAGTTAAATGCAAGAATCATGAACAAAAACCACACAAATTTTATATTCAAGTGAAAGATCCTAATCTAGAGTATGTACATGATCATCATGGAAAAAATAGGCCCTTAAGTGGCAATAAAAATTCAAAAAAAATAGAGTTAGGCAACTTGACGTAAAAATTTGAATAAGTTATCTATATTATTTTAAAAACATATAAGAATAGAATACGTGGAAAATTGAATGTAGTTTCTAAACTACTAGGTTTATTTAAAAATCTATTTGGTGAAAATTTGAAATTTCAATGTAGTAGTACTTAAATTTTAGGGAAAAATGAGTAGGTGTCTATCTAACCACCCTAACCACAATAAAATGATAATAATTTTTATAAGATTTTAGATATAAGTAGAGGACTCCATGTCCGGATGTGATGCATATTTTTTTGTAATTTTTTTCCAAGTAAATAATTAATTATGAATTTTTATTACAACTTTAAAAAATATAAAAACTTGTATGTCTGGCCACCTTAACTTGGTCAAAACTTTCATGAAATTCATTTTTTTAATCCTATAGTATGCTTAATCATAGAATGTGATGCATGTTTTGGATTTAAAAAATGTGATACCGCTTGAAAGCTATAGATGTTTTTCAATCACCTATCAATTAGGACTTTAGTCATAATTATAATAGAAAATGAATAATAATTATTTATTAAATTCAAAGTAAAAGTATAATTTATATTGGTGGAAAGTTGAGAAGCTCCTTTACAAACCCTTTTCATTTCATCGAGTTTGGGTAAAAAAAAGTCATCAACCACATGGGCAAAGTCTAGAAAATCAAGGTAAGTTGTTAAACATTGTGTTGACTTCTTAGGATTGGCATGTCCGAACCAAATTCCAAAGAAAGCTCGAGGCTAATCCTGAGGCATTAAATTTTGTGTCAAAGATATCAGATATCCGATTTGAATCCGATATCCAATATGTTTTAGATATGAGTTTAAAAACTGTTATACAATTTATAATATATGATTTAAAAAATGCAACAAAGTTTATAATTTAATATACAATATA
>VDFB02355003.1:0-51211 GCA_007258455.2 Sequoia sempervirens
AATTTGGAATCATGCAGGGCTATTAAAATCAAAACCCTAGCATTTAGGTGAGGAAGGGTCACCCTTGACTCCTCAACTTGTTGCACCTTCCTGAGGGGTTCCAAGAGGTTAGGTATAAATTTCCAAAATCGAGGAGGGACATTTTTTATTCTAACCATCTAGGTACAGACTTAGCCACGACCTCGTGAAAATTCTCCTTGGGAGACCAAGGCAAAGCTTTGAACATGGACTGACCATGTTCTATAATTCCATTTTAACAACTCTCTCCTACATACCATGGTTCTAGAATAAAACAACAAACAACCCCTTTTGTATCATTCTATAAAAAGTAACATGAATTCCCAAATTTTTCCCCCATACTGAAGCAATCCAATCATCAAATAATTTACGAGAAGGCAAGAAATTTGAATCCAAGCATACAAAAAAATAGCAATGTTCTTCAATGTAGCTTCTTCAGATTTTATAGCTTGAATCGTATTGGAATTCAAAGAGACAGAGAGGATTTTGGGCTTAGGAGGCAACTCACCATTGTTTCTTGGTCTCCTTGAGCCTCCTTCCATGAAGCCTCCCCCTCCCGTTCTATCTTCTATGGGTTCCAAACGTCTTCCTCCTCCCACTTCATCTGGGCTGGCCATGAGGAGTCCTCCATTATTTTTCAATAAATTCTACAGATACAGGGAGCACTTCACCGACAACATCTACACTCAGAGCATCACCGTATGAAGAAACTAGAGTGAAAATTTTAATACCTAACACTTTAAATTCTATTTTATTATGGATAGGGGTGACTAAATGTTCATTTATGGAAATCCCTTCCATTCTATTGATGACGTCATTTCCCATAGCTAAGTGGCCTGTGAGAGGCAACTGGCTCGAGCGGAGTTGATATGCAATAAGCTGCATATACAATTAGGTATTTGGTCAACAAAGCAAGGAAAGAACCAACGCGGGAAAAAAATTAATTATAAAATGGAACAAAAACCTAGTTTTCAATGTTGAATTACAAACACCAAACCAAACCAAACACACTAGCTATCAAACAAAGAAAAAATCAAAGAGATACTTAAGCATCTAGAAAAGAGGAACACTAAAGGACCAAGATATCCAAGAACAACAAAGAACACCAATCTAAGCTCCTTGATGCAAATGTAAAGCTCTAGGAAGCAAAAATGGAAAATGACCATTCAAATCCCTCAGAGCTCTACACTCACCCTCAATATTTGGATGCTTTTCTTGAAAAATATTTAAGATCTAAATTTGAGTCCTAAGGTACTCATTGTGAGAAAAATAGGCAAAAATTATTAAAGTTAAATAAATATTTTCACACACAAAATAATATTATTCTTTTATTCCATTTTATTCAATAATGCATTACATATATATAGGACTTGCATCTCCTACATTATAGGAGAGATCCTATAACAACTCCCCTTACATAGGAAAATTGTTCTAACTTCTAACAATTCAAATCCCTATAAATGCTTGTATATTAGCCTACACATAACATTCTAATAAACCACACTAATAATAATATTAAATTATTTCTTAACAGCTTAATATTTCTTACACATACTTATAATGCTAATTTAAACACCCATGTGAACACTAATTCCTAACACCCCCACTTAGTGTGAACATGGAGAGAAAGTACATCACACAAACTGAAAACAAAATCATATGCCTACGCATACTTTTAGGTTTGCATACTAATATTTGGATCTTCTTGCACATGATCACCTACATACAAGAACTTATCTCACTTTCACTTCTAGTGAACTCATCACCACTCGACCATACTTCCAGGAAGTCTGATAGTTAGAGGATCTTTGTAGCTAGTTGCTCTCATATACAACTATTTACAATATCAATGATATATATATTCTCCCCCTTTCAAACTTTAACACTTTCAACTGCAGTAAGCCCAACTCTTGTGGCTCATGATCTTGATTCAAATGAAAGACACCTCTCATCAACCTTTCATGGTTTTCACATAGTTTTACCACAAACCTAGACATAAATAAAAACACACTCATCTGTTCACCTCATATGGTTGTCTAGATTGCCACTAACCATTTCAAGATCCATGAACTGCATTACACTCGTGTTTTTTTTCACTACAATATTTTTCACCACGAGGGGATTCATCACACAAAAATATAATTGAAAGGAAATTTCACTAATACCAAAAAAGTGATCTCATCGCTAGTGGCTAATGAGAGACATTATTGTCCTCCAACCTCCATTGCCTCCTACCTGTTGAATACCCAGAATACTAAGAGGGTGGATGAATCAATATTTCTTTAAACCAATTAAACATAAGCCATCCAAATATTAGAATACAAATAGTTGTAATGAATGAAAGCATGAAAACCATAAAATCATATGACACATGAATGCTAGTATTTTTACGTGGGAAAAACCACAGTGAGGATTAGCTCACAATATATTATATCCGGATACAATATATTATAGAAATGATCACTGTCGGGACACACTTTCTAGAAAGGATCACAACCCACAGAGAAATAAAAAGGAACAAAGAAGGGTTGGAAAAACTACCTATTTGAACTAATATAATAACATCTTTCATATGTTGGATTACAGTTCCAATGAAGCACAAAATTATCTTCATACTAATCTAAATCAATACTCTGCTCTGTTCACAATCTGCTTAACATTGCATCACACACATGTAGGAAAACCACCATACATGTCACATATTTCTTCAACACTCGCATATAGTCTACTCTACTATCTCCACATTGTATATCACATGCTCTTCTCTTTCTCCAAAATTTTTGATGTTAGTCTTTTATATATATATATCAACATCAGGTGTAACTTCAATTAGGTTGGCCTAATTAGAAGTAACACACAAAATTAAGCATGTCATCCTGAAAACATTTTATCCTTAATTCAAGCTTGTCCTCCACAAAACATCTAGCGTGTTAGGTCAACCCAAAAATAGAACTAAACACAAAATATTCAAGTGTACATGCAATTCGCCAAACGTGCAACCTCAATGCATGATCCTCCTTTGAAATCCCATTTAACCAACATCTATTAACTTATCTTTTTCATCGCAAAATAAAATAATTATCCGCAAAGAAGTGTGGAATCTCCCATATTGATACACTGCACAAAAAGTAATTGCAATATACAAGGTTGAGCATTGTCATTCAATCTTCTGAGAAACTTCACAGAATGCCACCAAAACTTGAATATAGCTACAACTGAAAGACCCAAATTTGTAGTTAGAATCACAGAAGGTTATATTGATTCACGGTGAAGTGTGGACCCAAAAACCGACGCACTAAACCACAAAACTATCAAGGGAAATACTTAGCTAGATTCTTGATAAGCCATATTTTTTAGATCAATTTGCACTGTATATATGTTACCAAAAATACTTCCAAACTATACTATAACAATGTTGACATCAATGACAACACTGGATCAAGCAATATATATACACTTCATGCTCATATTTCCAAATTGCATCATCAATGACATACTTCCAACTTCCAACACTACCTCTAATTTATTTGCTACTTTCTTAGAAAATTTGTCTTTGAAGCTCAATTATAAAATGCCCCCCTCAAGATGGATGTCATGTACAATTGATATTGCATTCATTTACAATTGAGGCAATTTTTCTTTTTTATTATTAAGGTTTTTTTGACACAATAATAGATCTTGTTCTAAACAATAATCCACAAACATAGGCTATAATGATTGACACCCAATGTTAATCAACTAAAACTCATCTTCACATTTACTATGATTTCTTTAATCAATAATGCATCCTCAAATATAACCTAGAATACCCTTGACGATAAAATCATGAATACTTTTCTTTGTTACTACTGTTGCAAATGTAATAAGACTAGGAAATGATTCATTTTGATGTGTAACTCCACAAATTTGAAAGTCTTCTTTCTTATTACTTCTAAACACCTTCATACGTCTTCACCTTCATTAAAGTATGAAAATGGACACTACTTAAGGGAGATTAATGTATAAATCCTATGCATTAAACTAAATTGATGACTTACAAATTTGACTTGCTTTAGATAATAGTACTAAAACATTCACACAATCTCCATTTCACGCCTATTTTGCATGCCAAATTAATTATGAAATACTTAGAAAATTTTCAAAAGATTTATGGGTTTTATTTCCCCATGTTTAATCTTTCTAGAACACATTTAAATTTTTTATTTTTTGTTTAGTATTGAGAGATATCACAATTTTACTAAATAGTTAATGAAATAAATTTTTAGACATCCTCTCTGATACCATGTGAGAAAAATGGGCAGAAATTATTGAAGTTAAATAAATATTTTCACACACAAAATAATATTATTCTTGTATTCCATTGTATTCAATAATACAATACATATTTATAGGACTTGCATCTCCTACATTATAGGAGATATCCTATAACAACTCTCCTTACATAGACTAATTGTTCCAACTTCTAACAATTTAAATCCCTATAAATATTCATATATTAACCTACATATAATATTCTAACAAACCACACTAACAATAATATTAAGTTATTTCTCAACAACTTAGTGTTTATTACACATACTTATAATGCCAATTTAAACACCCATGTGAACACTAATTCCTAACACTCTTAATTTAATGGTGAAAGCTATTTTTATGAATACATGTTATGGAAGTTGTGAGTGATTTTATAGTTTAACCTTTGGGCTTACATCAATGATTTCACAATAGTGTGTTCCACTTTTTGGCCAAAGGGGTACATTGAAATCAAAATTTTAAATTTAATTTTCACGTTCTGTCACTCATAGCAACTAAATTGTTAAGAATTTGAAGATGATGTGAACTAGTGAATTTTTATTTTTATTTTGTAGATTTTCAATGTATATTTTGAATAAAAGTTAAAAATTATTTGTATAATTTTTCATGTAAGTTTTAATAGCTTATTTTATAAGTTAAAAATATTTTTAAAAAGTGATGTTTATTCCATATCACATAATTTTTTTTTTTTAAAAGATCAAATGATAAATTATTAAACATTTATTGGTAACACCAATATTTAGTGCATAGATATTTTTCATAATTTTTTATTATATATTTTTTTTTACATTATATTTTGAAGTGAAATTAATTATAATTAGATAGGTTTATTCTATATTGCATAACTTTTTTTGTATATACCTAAATGATTTTTTTGAATCAAGAACATCAATACCTAATGCATAGATATTTCATAATATTTTTTTTCTATTTTCCTATTTTTCCATGTGTGTGGAATAAGTACGTTGATGTTTGGTCGAAAACCTATGTTCGCTAGAAAATATAAAATAAATATAATAATAAATTAAATATACTCAAAATTATACTTTTGGAAATCTTACCTTGAGGGATATGATCTTGTAATAACCTCTATCTTCTCAAAAGAGGCTTAAAAAAATAGGGATCTTCACCTCTCTCAACCACAAATGTGACTTTAATACCACTTGTTAGGAAAATTACCAAGTTAATCAAACCATTTCTTACATATGCCCATGAGATAAAAAAATACATATGAGCTTACAAAGTAACCATAATGCAAAGATTAGAGACACACCACAATATTAGACAAGATTTACCTTTGAAAAACCATTAATAGGGAAAAAGATGTTTGTCAAATCATCCACACTCATTGTATTATTTAACAATGAAAAATTTATAATACACTTACATAGACTCCATGAATACTTTTGAAACATCAATATTCTCCAATGCATCCTCCATGTGTCCAAGAATGAAACCACACATCCCATCCATTCTTCACATATGCCCTACTTGTATATTATGTAAATTAAGATTTTGGGTGGATCTCTCTTTTATAAAGAGATGAAAAATAAAATGATTAGAATTTTCTTCTAGTGGTGAAGTTTATCAAAACACAAATGGATCAAATGGTTGTGCCTCCAAAGTGGTCATGGCCTAGTAGAGATTTGAGGTGGTGGCCTCATATTAGTAGTGGTAAAAATGGGCCAAATAGCATCCATAAATGTGGAGGAAGAAGGATGTACATTCGATAGCATCATTTCACGAAAAAAGCCAACATGTCTCATACATGGGATATGGATCTAGATTCCAAACATGTTGAATATGCATTAATGTGACCTTGTGGGATAGCAACAATGTGGTTATAAAAAAATGAGTCTTAATGACCTTAGATTTAAAATATACCATTCAATATAAAACCATATTAGATAGTGTTTTGAAAGCAGAAAAATAAAGGCTCAAACTAGTAAGGAAAAACAAGTGGCACATGAGAAAAAATATTGGGTAGATAGTATGAATCTATCAAGCTACTTGTAGACCCTATCAATACCTACTCTAAGGTTACCCTATGCGTACCATGTTGTATGAACATGATGACAACCACAATTAGGATCAAATAGCCCCAATTTATTGTACATATAGTACTAGGCCTTTCTTTCACCAATTTTCCATCTTATAAGTAAATAATTGCATTTATCGTGGGCCATATAAATCATATTCCACCTCCAAAGGGTATATCATTTAACAACATAATTTAAGGTTCATCTTATGGTGCTAAAATTAAATATTTACTTTACTCACTTAATATTGGAGGCAAAGTCTCTAATCAATTATTTGATACCTCATGGGATTGTCATGAATCCCACTCCATTAAAAAATCAAGGATGGTTAGTATATTTTAATAGAGCTTCCTAAAATTCTCTAAGATTTTGTTTGACAATATGAGAAAGTTTTTACTACCCAAGAAAATACTCCTAACTAATTCATTGCTCTATATCAATGCTTGAATGTGGTGCATTGTCAAGTTTTAAACTCTTAATGCATTCTTTTTTATCAAGTTATCATAAAGGAATATCTATGTGAGTGTGTGTTCACTATGTCAAATGAAAAAGCTCATAGCTTGGATGGTTTACCTTGTGACTCTTATATATATCTTTAGGATACTATGGGTGTGGACCTTCATAAAATTTATCTAGAAGAATTTTATTATAATTACTGAAGTATATTAATTAATAAAGGAAATTTTAAGTTCATAGTTAAGGTTGGACACCTAGATGATAATCTACAACTAGTGCCCCATCACCTTGTTGAATGTATGATATAAGATTATTTCCAAAGATTATGACTTCAAGATATGAATTCTTCTTTCTTAGATAGTCTACCTTGATAAAAATATTTTTATTAAGTTGTTGTGCATCTTCGACAAAATTATTATTATGATAGAAGGGGATCATTGCTGCCAACAATATGCAATGTTTCTTAAAATTAATTTTAAAAAGGATTATGACTATATTGAATGACCTTTAATTCTTTCCATGCTTCAAGCATTAGGATTTGGGTTCCATTTTTGTATTTAGCTAAGATTCCTTTTGTAAATGTTTTCCTTGCATCACTAGTAATGGACAATATGTTGGAAAAACAAGGACAAACAACTGAGAGGGGGGGTGAATCAGTTGTCACAGAAATTAAAACTTTTCTTACTTAACTTAACTTAAATATCAAATCTGATGAATAAGCAATCATCCACAAGCAATTAACACATCAGAGAGACAAAGAACACCAAGATTTTTTATGTGGAAACCCTATTAGGGGAAAAACCACGGTGGATGTTAGTCCACAAGATTATACTCTGCTAAAATTATAATGAAAAATAATAAGGGGAATGCACATGCATTCAAGCACACTGCCTAGAGCTCACTGCTCAAATACAAAAGGGGCTCACTACCCAAAAAAATAGGATTAAAAATCCAAAGGGTATGAATTGAGAAAATAGCTTCTGCACAAGCCTGATTATAGTTCCAATTAAGCTCAACACTTCTTCACACTTCACACAATCTCCTTCACACTCTGCTTTGCAACCGAAATATATTCGCACACACACACACAGGAGCACCTTCTCTTCTACCCTACACTAATGAAACAATTGCTCTTATATATCCGCAACATGAGATTTCATCGCATCTTAGTTAGCCAAGAAAAATTAAATATATTTGCAATGTCGGCCCAAATTTTCAATTAAATTTTTAATGTGTATCCATCAAGGTCAGCCACAACATAGTGGAGACCCAAATTGATATCTCCAACACAAAAAGACTTCAATTAATTCCTCCTCGAAGATCCACAACATGCTACCACCATCATGTCGGCCAAAAACATAAAAAATTGAACATACAGAGAAAAATATTTGACAATGAGTACATCGATCAATGTGGACATACCATAGAGATAGAGCATGATATAGAAGCATCCAAGAACACCAAGAAACAACAGAGAAGCATCCACAACAACTGAAATCAACAGAATCACACAATCTTCGTTCAGGAACACTGTTAGACCACAACATACTCAAAACTTCACACAAACCTTTGAAACTTCCGATAGATGATCTAGATATACTCAACAATAAGCCCTTTGATCCACACAAATTGATCTTCAATGTAGAGAACAAAACACCTTTATGATCTGCACAGTTCCACTAGGAACCTAGAACATTTTCTTTTACAATTTTCTCAATATCCTCGACATATACAGCCTCTGATACACCAAATGCTAATAGTGTTGACATCAATGACAACCACATATCAGCAACACATTCACAACATCCAACACAATAATAATTTTTTGGTCTCTTTCAATCTATCTATTGAACAACCTTTAGCCCATGCACTTTATGTGCATGCTTATGAAGGGTTTAGCTATCTTTTAACCCACGTGGTCTCCCAAAATCTAGTCAAGGGAATTACCTTAACCAATTCATCTAACCATATCATTAATGACCAATTTATAGATGTCTCATTCCTTACTTTAATTAAGTAAGAGGATAGTGTTAAATAGGCACAGTGTTGCCTTGAAATTTTTTGTAAAGCTTTAGTTTCAAGTATTCAATGGAAGAATACTTAATTATATAGGGCCAAACACAATATTTCCTTAATAAACTAGGTTGGTTAGATTCTTTTCACTTAAAATGAATTAATCATGAGGAGTTTTTTAGATTTCATGGCATCCCCTTTGCCTTTCAATCCTCCTTTGTTTCCTTATGACAAGATATTATCTTAGAATTGAGCCTAAGTTGGTCTACTAGATACAAAGCCTCTCTTTTTGGCTAGTAAATTTTAGGTGTGCTCTAATATTTTGGCTACTAAACATGTGTATTTTTCCCCTTGTTGGGTTTCTTCCAAGGCTTCCTATTTAAAAATTAAAATAGAATCTAAGAGACTTTCTTTGGACCTCTTTTGATAGCAACAAAGGTTTTCATCATGTGGCTTGGGAATTTTTCTATCTCCCTCATGATTATGGTGGTTTAGGATTACCATTAGCCCATCATCAAGGCTTAACACTTTGTGCTAAATGGATTATCAAGGCCCTATAATGTGAGGATGCCTTTAAAATCCTTATTTAGTATTGTATCTCATTTAGAGTTATCTTTGGGGTGTCTAACTTGGAAAGAACTTGGGATTTACACTCTCCTCACTATAAAGGAAGCCATTAAGTACATGACACATTTATTATCAAAATAATCTAGAATATTTTGGAATATATTAAGCCCTAGTTTTTGTGGGCTAGAAATGAGTTTTGTAATGGTATTTCTATTAATCAATAGCCTATTTTATGGTCTTTTATTCTTTATTGTTAAGAATACCCTATGGATAAAGCCTCTTGGGTTTGAGCTTTAAAGTTTTATAAAAGATAGATAAAAATATTGCCAGATATTTTCAACAAAGTCACCAAGAATTTCTTAACTTGGCTTGAGGCCAAATTTTAGTTGTCAAACCAAGACTTGGAGATTTATATAAGAAATTTATTGATGCCATCCCTCTCCATAGAGTTCACAAAACTGGTTTTATGGCTTTCATGTTGAGAAAAGTGTGTTGTACACCTTACATAATGCTTATAATATGAAAAATATTATTATTTATGGTGCACTTGGGAAATCAAGGGATGAGTACCAAAACACATATGGATGGGATAAGGTTTTGTAGGCTTGATGTATTAAGCACATGATTTGCATGATACCTCTTGGTTTTTTTATGTAAGCTTATTTATATAAAAACAAGCACATGAATAGTTGTTGAGGATGTCTATCATAACCTTTGGATTGTTAGCTAAGGTTGGATTTAACATATCTTGTAATTTTCATATGTGAGGAGAGGAAGTATGAGTTGGGATGTGTGGTTATATGATTCTCATTTTCTTATTCAAATGGAGTATAATTTGGGAACTTGATGTTTTAGAAGCCTTTCATGGAGACACTTCATGAAGCCTTTCATGGAGACTCTTCATGTGTTTTCCAATTTTTATTCATGGGATAATACATTGAGTGTGTGAGTGATTTGAAGGATAGGTTTTTACCTCATGAGAATTTTTTATGGTATATCAATTTGTGTATTTTTAATGTTTGTCCATTCTTTTCATATTTTCCTCTCTTGAGGTTATGTGGAAATAGTTTTTTAAGATGGCTAAAAATTTACTTTTATTTGGTATTAGAACTTAGTTGTTAGGTTTTGGGAGGTATCTCCCTAGTTGTTAACCCTTGGAAGGATTAGATTCTTGCACATAGTTGAATCCATGGTATTGTAGGAAAATAATGAATTCATTTGCAAGGTTACATGTGTTTTTCCAAACTTGAGTTGTTGATTAGGGTTTGATGAAGATTTGGATAGTGGGTTTTCTATTTGGGTTCTTTCAATGAGGGTTTTGGGGGTGATATTTTTTTGGAGATCTCTTGGATAAAATAAAGCTCACCATTGATTTCAAAATTCCCAAAAATTTATGAATCCATATAAAAATGATAGGTTTTGGTAATAGAAAATTTTAACTCATTTATAGGGCCATGGAGGAATCTTTAGCATGGTTGAAAATATAGTTTGTATAATCATATGAAATCCATATGATGCATTATTTGATACATAGTAAAATAATTATTAATTATTACATAATATTCTATGTCTATGTCAAATAATGATTTTGGTTTGTAATTTTTATTAAAAAACTAGAAAACAGGTGCTTTGATGTAGGGTATAGGTGGTGATTTTACCCTTGTGTAAGTTCGAAAAGGACACAACCCTTGATAGTATGAAAAAATATTTTCTACCATTGGTCATGGTTAGTCTATGGGGGTTGAGCCCAATGATACCAACCTAAGAGAAGTGTTACTGGGAGCAAAAACCCCACCACCACTAGCTAGTCACTTGCCAACCACTGAGTAGCTATAATTGTTTATTGTGATTTTCTTACTAGGATATTTTTTTGGGGACGATAAATTTTATTGTAAAGAATCATATTACACCTTCTTATAGTAAATGGAAATATCTTATTAAGTACTACATCGTGGTATGAATAGTTTTTCTAAATTTTATTATTTTATATAGAAAATACTAATTAGAACCCATTTTTTCTTTCCCTATTTTACAAGTCAAATCTTGTGCCCATGGTGTCTAATTTTAGACTTCTTATAGGTGATGGAGATCATTTTATGAGTGTTTTGCAATGTATCAATTTTGGAGATGTTGATATGTGACTTGTTCACTTAGATTTCTATTTGAGTTGTATTTTGGTTCCTATAATTATAGTAATTTTCAAGTTTGTGCCAAATTGAATCTAGAGTTGATTTGGTGTTTGAGTCATGAAATATTATATATTTATCTCTAGTTATCTATATTTGACATGGTTATAGATGTGATGTTGAATTTGTATATTTCATTGTGAGACTATGAGTTGCATATTTTTGTAGGCTATATATACTTATAATTTTTATAAATAACTTGGTTGTGGGTCATCTATATCCATAGATATTTTAGTGTGGATGTAGATTCTATTTGGTTGGCTTATTTTGGCTACCTATTTTATTGGTTTTACTATCATTATGATGTAGATAGATAGTGTTACTTGTTACAATTGTGTTGTGTCACCTATGGTTTTTGAATATGGTGGAAAATATGTGAGACTCAAGGAAGGTCCCCAAGTGGATGTTTAGATTATTTTGGCTAGTAGCCACTGCTCGAAATTTTAAGGAGTTATTTATGGAGTTGGTGACCCCATGAATTTTTTATTTTTTTTGTCATTTTAAGTAGTAATTTTAAATTTGTATTAATAATATTAATAACAATTTGTGTAGTTAAAATTTGAAGGAAAAAATTGGAGGAGAATAGTAAAAAGGAGGGAAATAAATTTGTTGAGTCACATGACATTTTTTTGCAATATGCAACTGCTTCTTATTTTAGCCCCTCCTGTTTTCCACAATTTATTTTTAATTCCTAAATAATAGCTTCTTCACTAAAATAGGGAAATATTCCAAACTATATTTTTCCCATAATTAAAAATTTGCATGGGAACACTTAAACTACTCAAATTTAAGCATAAAACACACTTAATTAGCTACATGGGAACATGGGGTTAGTGGAAGTTTGATGTAGGTATATTTGGTAGTGATCATGGCTTCATGGAGGTTCCTTATAGGCTTATAAATTTGGCATGATATTTTTGTTATGCATATGCATTGTTGGTGTTGATTATTGATTATAGGCAGTGATTTATCTTGGTTTAGAGATCTTGATTTTGTTAGATTTGTGAAAAAAACACACTAAGCAAGATCAAACAACAACCTAGAACACCTTCCATGCACAACCGCTGTAAATAATGGTTTGTTATTTCTTCAAAAATAATGAACTTACAAAATTAAATAATATAATGAAGGGGATTGCTTATAAGATCAACTCCTAGATGATAAAGTTATTAGATCATGACAAGTGTCAACATCACATGTGATAAGGCAATGATCTAATAATAACTCAAACTAATAAAAGAAAAAGAAACTCCTAAGTTAAGTGCATAAAGTGAAATTAACCTAATAATTATTAATTAATTATTAGCTAATAGATGATTAATCTAACACCCTCTCTTAAGTGTAACTTGGGGAGTAGCTAAAAACTCTAAAAATCCCATGCATAAAAAAAATGAAAGAAATAATGGGTCTTGACAACAAGGCCTGATGAGGTACCCATGTACAATCAAACAAATCTCTCATAACTAGAGAAAAGGAAAAAAAGTCATGGGAAAAAATCCTCTCCAAATGAGAGAAAGGCGAATGGACTAAGAAGGCTCCAAAAAAATGTCCCAAAAAGAACATCACTAAAGCATAAAGAAGTTGTAGACAACCGTTGAAAGATGAAAGATGACTAATATAGTGTTGAAATGAATAACCTTCTCTGAAATAGATGATGATTAGGATCAAGAAGACAAAAATTTGTATGAGTATCCCCAATGACACTACTCAAACAATGATCAAATGGAAAACAAAGACAAATATCTGACAATCAAAGATACAAATGACACATGAATCTACATGAGTGACCATAATGACACTACTCAACCATACAAGATGCAAGTTAAAAATATAGGTACCAATAATCTGAAGAAAACTGATCAACTGAAAATGGAAGGTCACCTCTAGAAACAAGAATCCAAGAGTTTCCCTATGGTAAATTCTCCACCTCACTGAAATGTATGTGTAACCAACCACTACATTTTCCTAGTACATAGGAACCAAAACTAGATACATAGATCACTCCAAAATGAAACCACGAATGAATTGGCACCAACTATAGAAACCCCCCCCCATAATGTAGAAAGGGAGAGCCATGATAGGTCCATTAAAACTATGTGTCACCAAGAAGTACATGAAGGAGAACCAAGAACATTTGAGCATACACAAGAAAGTACCTACAACCAATAATGGGTGTGCAAACCAAGGCACACTTGCATGAGACAAGAATCACTAGGATTTAATGTTGTTGTGGAAGGGTCACTAACTTGACAAAGGTGTGATGGAAAAACAAAGGCACTATAAAACCCCTCCATGACATTTTATATCATAGTGTGAGTAGAAAAGGCACAAAAGGATGTGTTAAATCCCCCAAAATATGTACAACAGGGGCACTTCATCTTAGTACATCTACAAAAGAGAAATTGCTTATAAAACATGTATACAGTGCTCAAATAATAAAAAATGTTGGAAATACATGTGGAAAAGCCTAAAACAAGTCATCCAACACAAAAGTGTTCCCAAGATCCAAACATCCAAGTAATTCACTAGAATGTGAAAACACAAAAAAGTGAATACAATGTACTTGGAGAAAAATATAGAAAAAGTGCATGGATAGTTGTAAAGAGCTCTAAAAAACCTTTCCAACATCGCAAGAATCATGAAAAAATGAAGAAACTATTCAAAATTTGTGAGATTAGAAGTGAAAACAACACTTCTGAATTTGACAAGCTATAGAATGCACTAGCAACAAAAAATGGTGATGAGACCCACACCATTGGAAAGTACATAGAACCAACTTTTTGATGATATCTTGTTTGCCCAATTTTGATACCATACCCAAAGTTATGACCAAAAGAAACAAATGTTACTTTAGGGCACAAAGGGGGCTTTGAAGGGGCCCTGCTTGCAATTGTATCACTGATGTCATGATGATGCCAAGATGACATCATAGAAATATTCTGAGGGAATAGTACCTACCGCTAGAAAAAAACTCAATTGTTTGTACAAATTATGGTAGCTAGAAAATACCAAAATTAGGATGAAATATTTTGAAAGAATCATCGTCACTCATCGAGATCGTGACAAAATATTATATTTCTTGAATGCAGCTGGAAAAGGGTTTTGGATGCTAATATTTTTTTAAGATTAACTGGGAATCTTAAAATATTTTGGTGGGTAACTGTGCCTTGGTTGATTTGGCCGCTGGGAATGAAAGTCACTTGAAAACTAAGAGCAACGCCAAATATTGTTAAGGTACCCAACCAATATGGGCCTACAGGATCTTACATGTGTAGGTACCTTGCAAGTACCCTATATTCCCCTGCCTTTGAAATTATTTTCAAACCTTCTTTTTTATATATTTAAAAAAAAAATTGAAAAAATTGTTGACCTTTTTTTTCCTTTTTTTTGTTAGTGGTCGCACGATACGACCTGTATGGCCCCATACGACTATTGCACTAAAAAATTTCCTTAGAAGCTCCCAGTGGAAAAATAGGGAAAACTTATATTCATAATTCATTTTGTTGGCTTCTTGAATGCAATGGTGAGCTCTACTTCGCTCCAAAGCACACAAAAAAAATGTCCAAGCCCAAAATCTACAAAAAAAATATGAAGATTCTAGATTTCGCTTTTGTAACCCTAGTTGAGAATAAAACCTTAAAAATGGAGAAGGGGCTTGCTAAATCCATGCTTTGATACCATGTTAGATTAGTGAAAAATATACAAAAGGAAAGATCAAACAACAAACAAGAGCACCTTCCACACACAAGAGTTACAAATAATGAGTTGGCATTTCCTCAAAAAGAAAGAACTTACAAAACTTAATAATACAATGAAGGAGAGTGATTGTAAGAGAAAATCCTAGATGATAAAGGGATTAGATGATGACAAGTGTCAATATCACATGTGATGAGACATAATGATCTAATAATAGCTCAAAATAATAAAAGAAAAAACACTCCTAAGTTTAGCTTAAGTGCATAAAGTGAAATTAACCTAATAATTAATTAAAGATTAATTTTAATTATCAACTAGTAATTGATTAATCTAACATATTATACTATTATTTTTAGCTATTTGAGCGAGTGTGAAACATGGGTGTGTTGGAGGTGATAGTGAACCCCATAGCTCCCAAAAATCACTTGCAACCAAAATGCCTATCACAAATGAGAGATCAAAGCAACTGGTTTGCTATGCAACCAAGAGAAAGAGATTGATCCACAAGAATCTGATATGATTTTTGGATTGAATAATGAATGTGAATACATGTGAATTATTATAAAGTACAATAATGAATGTTTATAAAAGCATAAAGAAAAATTTATATGAGGATTTGATTAGATTGTGACAAGTGTTATAATATCATACAATGAGACAACTTGACCTATAAATAACCCAATATAATAATAAAAAATCACTCCTAAGTTTATCTTAAGTAATTAAAGTAACAAGGTACTTAATAATTAATTAATTATTAATTAATTCTAAGGTGATGTCCCAGTTACTCCAAAACCCCCCATAAGATCAACTTAGGAAGAAGCTAGAAAACCCTAATCAAGAATGCAATGATAGATGCATGGATGGGTATTGGATACAAGGCCTGATGAGGTACCCATGTACAAATAAATGAAATCTCTAATAATTATAGAAAAGGAGAAAAAAACATGATAAAAAACTCCTCTCCAAAAGAGATAAAATAAAATAATTGCACTAGGGAAAGAAGGATAGGACTCAATGTGACCCCCAAAGACTGCTTCTGTCACACAAGTATAATAAATTTCCCCCATTAGGAGAGAGAAAATGAGGATGTGAATCCCCCCATAAAGAATGAAATCCTTGTTCCAATGATGAATACTTAAAGACAAAACACAATCTACTGCTTGCAAACAACATTTCTCCCCTTAGGAAGAAACAGATCCACTGGTGATTGGAGAAGTCATTCCCAAAATATGAAAGAATCAAGAATTCAAATCCAAATGATGTGTGCTTTTGAAAATTGCTCAAGTGTCCACATGGCAAAAAGAGATGATGTCAATCCAAAAAATAGTGAAAATTGATGTAGAAAAAGCTACAAAGGTGATGAAGATGATGGGCCAACAACTATGATGTGACCTTTTCAACAAAGAGGAGCTGAATGTCCTGAAATTAATCCTTTAATTTTATAATCTGAGACTCTACAAACAAGGATGATATGTCTACAAGATACAAATCCAAAGAAGGCATGTTTGAAATATGATGAATGTCCTACTACACTAAACCAATAGGGGCCAAAGATATGATGATGTCAAGTTGATCAAGAACAAAAAAAATGGTAATGAAGTATTGATATGAAGAGTGGGAACAAGAAGACAAGTATTTAAACCATTAGAACATGCAAGACATGTGTTATACTCAAGCTCCTCTAAAGTATCTATGAATACAAAATTCACCATGCTCCCTTCGGGTTTTGTTTTTTGCTAAGTATCGGCCCATTCCTTCAATGAATATTGATGGCCCTTTTTTATAATCATCGCGGCCTTTGCCAAGTGTTCGCTTAGCGCTCTCTGAGGGAATTCTCTCCTTTGGTCTTCTATCGGCCCCCGCTATACTCCCATGTGTCTTCACCATAGGCTATTTTAGTTGCTTCCCTTCACTTCCTCATCAGGCCTGCCTGCGTGCCACATAGCTCCCATTTGCGTAAAGATTTGGTGGGCCCCACAGGTGGAATCTATAGTAAACATTGTTGCTACGTGTCATCTCAGGGCAAGTTTTCAATGAAGGAAGGGAAAAATAGACCGTGGGTAGAGAAATGTTGCCACACGTCTCTTTAGCACATGCTTCTTCAATGCAAAGGATGAAGCAAATTGTGGGATGCGATATGTTGCCACGTGTTCTAACTGCCTATATGAGGAGGTGACACTTGTTTGCATGGGAATTTGTCAGGACCACTGCCATCATTCATAGGGGATGCACCTGAATGGGGAGCGACAAATGTTATGGCCTGAACCTTTTCTGTTACAACGACCAAGGGTAATCATTGCTGTGACATCATTGTTCAGGATTTTGAATCTTTTCAATTGCTGCTCGCCAAGTAGTGGGAATGCTCACTATATATATTGCTCTTTATTTTTGAAGAGGGGTTCGGAGATGGCATGCTACATGTTTTTCAAGTTCCACTAGTTTAAGAATTACAAAATTTTAGAGAGACACTAGGCCTTTTATTGTTTAGATTATTGCAAGAACTCACAGATTGTGCCATTGTTCGGCCTCTTTGTTTTCTTATGCTATTGATAAACTTTATACTGTGCCATTATTTTTTGAATGGTTTATTTTCCGTACTTCTATAATTTGAATGCAAGTTTGTTGGTTTAGATCATGTCTTTTGACTCTTATTTTTAGTAAATGGCTGTGAAAATTATTTTGTCATTGAATGAGTTGTTCATGTTGCAATCTTTAATTTATGTTATTCTAGGACATGGTAAATTTTTGAGCAAGCCCTTAGATCATATCCAAAAGATAGGTTTATTGTGCCTTTTATCTAAATTCTGGCGCATTGCCTTAGTTAGATTATTTATTTTTATATCGGCTTCCTTTTCCCATTCCAAAAACCTAATTACAAAAGAAGTCAACTTCCTTAAAAATCTGGAGGTCACTCAGTTTAGCGCAATAAGTCCCCCATAAATTGAGTTTCCCACAAAGGGTTGTCACCTTGCCAATTTTTGGCATCAACAATATCATCATCAAATGGTATGAAATTTGCATCTACAAGAGGAATGAGACTATTTCTAACATGATCCTCTAGGTATGGAGAGATATGAGGGTCTCCATATATCCTCCAAAGGTGATTCCAAAGTGTGTTGGGACAATTAATTATACAACACACATAGTGTCATGGTCAACACTAGAACAAATCACTCCTACAACATGATCACTGATAATACCCCATGCTAATAAAATCCCTAGTGTTTTTGGTGTAGGTATGAGTCCATAAAGATGAGGAAAAATATCAAGCCACCTGAGATGTGTAAGGATACCATGTTGCCAAGACTCATAGTTATCCTTTTCGAGGATGACCACAAAGGGATGAACAAAAAACACATGATACTTCCTCAAATAAAAAAATTAAAGACTTATAAGCTCAATACATGTAAAGTAGATCAAATGAAATCATATAAAGAAAAAAAATCCTTTCTAGGTGCCAAGATGTCCAAGTAATTAACAAAAATGTGAAATAACAAAAAACTAATTAAAATGTACTTGGTGAATATTTTGGAAAAGAGTATGTATAGATTTGAAGAGCTTTGAAATACCTTTCCAATGTTGATAGAATCACAAAAATTGGAGATACAAGCAAAAATTTATGAGCTTAGAAGAAAAAAATAAAGATCTAGCTTTGATTGAGAATAAAATAAACTAGAAGAAAAAATTTCTTATAAGACCTACATCACTAGAAAAGTGCTTAGAACCAACTTTTCGAAGATATCTCATTTTCTCAATTTCAACACTGTATGTCCAAGTTATGCCAAAAAGAAAAATATCTCCTTTAAGAAAAAATTGGGCTTGGAGGGGGTCTTGGGCAGGGTATAGCTGACATCAACATCACGTTAGTGGAATGAATATGCCCCTGCTAATGGAATATTCCATTCTAATAGAATATTCTCTAAAAATGAATATCCCTTTGTTGGGGTCAAAAAAATAGATCACTAGAATATTCATTGAAAAGGGAATATTCTTCTTAAAATTCACCCCTAGTTGTCAGTTTTTGGTCATGCTAAAATAATCTAAAATGATGAATCGTCAAGGAGGTGAGGAATTTGATGTGTTAGGGAAGTTTGGGCCATTGAGTGGCGGGTTGCTAGAAGGTCATCAAGCAACAAGAAAATGCCACTGCTGGTGGTAAAGGAACTTGCTAGAAGGAAACCCATCATCGGTAGGAGTCGTTGAGCCCAAGGCCAACATGACTTGCTGACAGCGTAGGCTCAGGGTACTTTGTACCCCAAAAAATCCCTTTTTTTCTTTGTTTTTAGTTTTATTATTTCTAGTAAAAATATTTTTAAAAAGGCTAGAGATTTTTTAAAATACTTATAATTTTTTTATGCATAGGGCCTACACAGATCTAGTATGGTACAATCGTATGGATTCATATGGATTCTTGGGATCTATTTAGTCCTATTTTTTTTTCCTTTTTTGTAACTACTAAGATTTGAGCGGTTTGACAAGCATTCCTTAGGTTTTAGGCTATTTTGGACTCAACGGTGATGCTTATTTCGATCCAAGATGAACTAGTTTTCCCTCAAGGCCATATCTCTTGAAATTTGGATAGGAAGTCATAGATTTGGTGTTATGATACCATATTGGATTTCATAGTGAACTCCACAGATCCCATAAATCACTTGCAACCAAAATGTTTATCACAAATGAGAGATCAAAGCAAGTGATTTGATATGCAACCAAGAGACAAAGAGATTGATCCACACAAGCATATGATATACCTTCTATAGTGAATAATGAATGTGAATACATGTGAATTATTACAAAGGAAAATATTGAATGTTTATAAAAGCATAAATCAAACCCTAGATGAGGATTTGATTAGATTGTGATAAGTTTCTTAATCTCATGTAATGAGACAAATTGACCTATAAATAGCCCAATCTAATAATAAAAAAGTACTCCTAAGTTTAGCTTAAGTAATTAAAGTAATAAGGGACCTAATAATTAATTAATGATTAATTAATTATTAGGTGATGTCCTAATTACTCCAACAAGTTGATCTACATTTAGGGGATGGTTATGATGTCATGTGTAGCTAGATACTATAGTTTAGTGATATCTTTGGTAGTTGTGGATTCATTATTTGGTGATGGATGATCTTCTGTAGTGGTTGTTAGTGTCATGAAGGATATCTTTTATCTTGTTTCTTGTATGTAGTGAGAGTTATTTGTCATCTTGAATTATATGGACAAGACATGGTTATCTTCATGTGAATTGGAGATGTTGACATCTTGTTACCATGGATGACTCGTAGAGTCTTTGGTTGAGGTGTCAATTATGATTTATTAGTTTGAAAAATGATTCTTATTTATAGGATGGATTTTATTATTCCATGGTAGACTCTTTATTATGTATTATATTTTTTGCATATACATGTACTCTTAGGGAAAAAAATATGTATATTTGAGACAAATGCTCTTCTTTTGAGGAGATTTAGATCATGACATCATGGAGGGATACCAATTCTATATTGATCATATAGTTGGATCTTTCAGTGGGGATCTGTGGTATTTCTAATTGATGAGTGCTATGATAATTTTACTTATGAACTTCTACTTATTGTGGTGTTTTATTATGATTTATTTGGTATTATTTATCTATTGTACACCTATTTGATATTTGAGTGAGGATAGAAATCTATTGATCTTGGAGATTATGTGTTGAGATAGTTACTCTTTGATGAGGTTTCAAAAATAGGATTGAATATCCTACACTTGGGTTGGACATGAGCTCATCATGGACATGTTGAGAAGATTTTTCTTGGAGAGAGTCATTGTGGCTTAGTTTATCCTAGAGGAGAAATCTCATTCCCCACTCTTGGTACTCCCAATGATGGATCATATAGTAGGTATTTCCCACCTTGTTTTCAAATGTATTTTGTTTCATTATTTATTTTCTCATGAGAACAAGTATTAAGCTATAGATGTTAGTTCTAGAGGGCTTATTTGAGGATTTCTTGGCATATTACTTTGTTATAAAGAATTATTTAAGGGGTTTAAGATGATGGTTTTGGGAATAAATATTTGGTTTGATCTTCTTTTGGCTTGAGAGGTTTGAATCCTATTTGGTCTATTGATTCATATTTTATGTTTGATATTTATTTTGAATAGTTAAATTTTGATAAGTATTTTCTATTTATATTTTGTGAAAGATATCTTACTTGTCACAAATTGATAACTTAGAGGTGTTGGTAGAAGGACATGCTAAATGGTTTTGATTTGAGTGGTTTCTCTCTTTGGTCTTGTGTTTCTTCAAATATATTCAATTTCACATGGCATTTGAGTTGAGGTTTCCATGGAGCAATTATGATCACTATGTTTGTGGTTATGCGTTTTTATTTTACTTTATTATTTTTTAGTAACATAGAGACTATAATCTCTTTCATTTGTTGAGTGTGGAGAACTTGAGAGATATGGAGACTAGTGGTGAGATTTATGTTACAATGGTTTTGTTTGTAGGTTTTGTGTATCATTGTGGATACTCCTTGGTACTACATGTATTAATGAAATTGGCTACAACTTTTATGTGAGTGCTATTGGTGCAATTTCAAATGTCTTAATTGATTTTGTATTTGAAATTAACCATACAGTTGGAGTTTTGTTTATGCATGTTTCCTTTATTTGGATGTTCTCATTATATTATGGTGTTGAGGGTCTTGAAATTTATTATAACATGTTTACATGTTGTTACCTTGGAGGAATTATTTATGTAGGTTAATTTATATGCATGGATGTGATTGTGGGTTAGTTGGATATGTTGATAGAATAAGGTTTAACTATTATGATGAGTGTAACTTAGCTTTGACGTATTATTAGTTGGATGTGTTAGCAACTAAATGTGGTTACTATTCTAGCTATGGTGATTAATTATGGATAAATATTCACACTTATTTTTTACCATTGTATTTAGTATTTGTATTTGGATATTGAGTTGAGGCATTACTCATGCTTCTATGCAATAGTTAATGTGGCATTTATCTTTGGATTGAATCTTATCTTTTATACATTGGCATGATGGAGGATGAGAGGATTCATATTTGATATGATGGTCATGTTAGTTATTGATGTAGGTTTCTTGATGAAAATTATATGTTTGAGTTTAATTTTGACCCCTTATGCAATGTATAAGTGAGAGAATATTGGGAAAACCTATGTTGTACATTTTGCTTAATGCTTATAATGTAAAATTAATATTATTGGTGGTACACCTAAGGAGTCTATGGATGCATGCATCACATGGGTTAGAAATTATTGGAGACACTTTCTATATTGTATGTAACATTTTGATAAGTATTTAATGTGGGTTACACATTGGGAAAATATTTAATATTGGAAAAACTTAGTAACAAAAAATAAATGAGGGGGATATGGTTTTTTAATCTCATGATATTAGGCACATGGTTTATGTAATACCACTTCATGGTTTTTTACAATCTTGCTTCTACAAATTCAAGCACGAGTGGTTGTTTAGATTAGCTATCATAACCTTTGGCTTGTTGGCTAAGGTTGGATTGAGCATCTATTGTAAGTTGTATATGTGAGGAGAGGAAGCATGGATTGGGATGTGTGGTAACATGATTCTCATTTTCTTGTTTGTGCATGGAGTGCAATTACGGATCTTGATGTTTTAGAAGCATTTCATTGAGACTATGCAAGTGTATTGTAATATTTATTCATGAGATAATACATTGAGTGTGAGTGCTTTTGGAGGCTAGGTTTTTCCCTCATGAGGTTTTCACATGTTATATTATTTTATATTATGTTATGTTTGTCTATTCTTTTGTATTGTAGATTTTAAATACTTGTTTGCATATTTTTCTCTCTTGGTGTTATGTAAAAATATTTTATTATGGTTGTAAATTTTCTTTTATTTCAATCCCCATTGGAAGGATTGGAAATGGTGTCCAAATAAAATTATACTCTATAAAAAATATTTATCACTTATGCCTCATTTCCACATTATCGCCTATTTAAATCTCCATTAGAACCACTTGTCCTCTTTGGGCACTTGGCATTGTAGATTCTAGACTATATGGTCAACTATTCTTGAACCCAAGCCTACTCATTTTACTTGGTGCATACGTTGGTAAGGCCTTCTATTTGTATCTTTCTTATCTCATATACAATTTATTAACCCCTACTATCCATTTTGTGTACAACCTAAGAATATCAAGCACCTTTTTTGGTTCTATACCAAATCTAAAGAATCCTAAGCTTGATTCATGAATTCAAGTCATTTGGGCTTGACACATTTTCATGACATGTTGTTTTGTTGGGATATTTTTCTATCCCTTTTAGATTCACCCATATTTAGTATAATGTTATGGTTGATTTTCTTTTTAACATTTGAAAAAACATATATTTTTTCTATTTTTACTAGTTGTTAGTTGATATTCATTTTTTGTTTTGCACTAAATCTATGATTTGCTCCAACATGCTTATACATATTCAAGTGCAATTGAATAAATCTACACTTGAAGTTACTAATTTATAGGTGCTTTTAGATCACTAGGTAAATCCTCTTACATTATTATCAATGATTCATCACCTTTTCCCTCCCACTAGGTCACTTCCCTCCATGTGGGCATAGATATTGGAATAGGCAACTTGCTAGAAGAGATCATTGCTCTTAGTCACATTGATCTCAAATTCCTTCAAAACAAGCTAGAGATTGTGTTGTACATATAAGGTCTTAACCTTTTCATCCACCATTGGCCTCTTCACATGGGTGTGGTGCTCTTGGATAGCCAAAATTTAACAAGTTTCCTCACCTAGATTTATCAATTTCTCTTATTCATGTCCAATAAAATGTAAATAAAGATCACAAAGAGGAGGGTGATATTAATAGTTTGGAACTAATTACTAATGGTTTCATACTCATTGATGTGTGGGGTAAACTAGATGATGATTATCCCCTTGATGATGTAGCTCTCACCGTCTAGTGGCTTTGTTTGCACTTGGTCCCATTAGACTTTATTATGTTATTTTGTCTTATTATTTGAACTTGGACCTACATATAATTTGGGAGCCGGCTAACTCCTAGACAAAACGCACCTATATACATACAAAAACGGATGAAAAACATACATGGAAACATGCATACCATTCGCATGGGGCCCAGTACAAATACCAAGTGGAAGTTACGGGAGGTTGCCTCGGAGTAAACGACCGTTAGCACAGATAGAGGAAATTTTAAAAGAAACAACGACGGGAGTTTAAAACAAATTCTGTACCGCACATTGTACACCGTGGGCGTCAATACGCTATCAAAGATGGAGTTCCTGGATTTTCGCAAACAACTCCTCCCAGTGTTTATTCTTATTTTTTACCTTAGGTTTTATATAAAATTTAAATGAAATTTATTTAAAAAATAAGATTATATTTTATTTTATTTTTTATTAAATATATATTATATTATTATTATTATTTTTAAATTTCAATATTTAATCATAATTTTAAAATTATAAAAATACTTTAAATATTAATAAAATTAATAAAAAAAATTAAAATATTATTTTAATGTAAAGTACTTAAAATATTTAGTATAAAAAATATTTAATGTTTTTTTAAATTATTAAATTAATTTAAATATTAAAATTTTCATATCTTTAATATATATTAATATTAAAAAAATTGAAAAAAATAAGTTTAAAATTTAATATTTAATTTAATATTAAAATTTTCACATCTTTAATAAATATTAATACTAAATTTTTTGATAAAAATAAGTTTAAAATTTAATATTTAGTATTTAGTATAAAAAATATGAATTTTTTTTAAAAAATTTAAATTTATAGATTTTTATTTTAATGTAAAATATTTAATATAAAAATATTTAAATTTAAAATTTAAAGATTTACGTAAGTTTAAAATGAGTTAGGTAAATCTAAGTATTAAAGATTTACCTAACTCATTTAACTTAGGTAAATTTTTAAATTTTAATCTTTAAATTTAAACTTTTACCTAAGTTTAAAATTTAAAGATTTAGGTAAGTTTAAAATGAGTTGGGTAAATCTTTAATACTTAGATAAATCTTTAAATTTTAAATTTAAATATTTTTTATACTAAATATTTTATATTAAAATAAATCTTTAAAATGAGTTAGGTAAATCTTTAAATTTAAACTTTTTAAAAAAAATTTAAATATTTTTTATACTAAATATTAAATATTAAATTTTAAACTTATTTTTATCAAAATTCTTTTAGTATTAATATATATTAAAGATATAAAAAATTTAATATTTAAATTAATTTAATAGAAACTTTTTTAAAATTTAAATATTTTTTATACTTATATTTACATTAAAATAAAATTTTGAATTTTTATTAATTTTATTAATATTAAAAATATTTTTTATAATTTTAAAATTATGATTAAATATTGAAATTAAAAATAATAATAATAAATATAATATATATTTAATAAAAAATAAAATAAAACATAATCTTAGTTTTTAAATAAATTTCATTTAAATTTTATACAAAACCCAAGGAAAAATATAAGAATAAGGACGGAGTTGTTTGCACGGAGTTTAAGGCGAGAAAATTGAGGAACTCCTCCATCTCTAACAACATACTGACGTACGAGGATCATGCAGTGCATTCTGTTGCCTCTATAACCATTGCCAATTTATATGACATTCAGTGAATGCCCGTGAAAGCGGTACAATAATGGGACTGCACTTGGTCAGTATTTGTTGGGAGTCTTCGTATAAGCACCCGTTAAACTTGACGTCAATGCCTGTGAATGCATGACAACTTAACAGTCATGTGAGCGTAATTATATAATGAGACAAATAATAAACTTGATCCCTTGACAAGAGCTTTTCTATTTGTTCCAATTTGGGGGAGACATGTTTTATGTGCAAATGTGCAAATCAACAAATACAATAACTTAGATATTTTACATGTTAACAAGTGTTACGTTGTAGGTAGTTTTTACTACTTGTTGTGATTTGAATGGTCTGGTTTTTTTCATACTATTCTCTTTCATAACATCCAATGTATTCTAACCTACAATTTTATAAAACAATATGGATGTAATTAAAACATTTTTTATTTAGACAGTAAGAATGTAATGTAAGGCACCTTCAAAATGTATAACAATTGTTAGATATAGTAAAATTTTGTTTCAATTTATTCATATGATTGAAAAATAAATGCACAAAATAATTGCATGTCGGAAAACACATTGTGGGTTTTCTGTTACTTCATTTTGGATGTTCAAAGCTAAATGATGGAGAGCATGAGAAGGAGTTGCATTTTGGGGATACATAAAACTAACCAAATTGAGGTGAGGGGTAACTAACCAATTGGGTTGTTGTGTGTTTACAATTTTAAAACAGTATGTGGGTTGCAAGTTTCATAACACCCAATGTTTTCCAACCTGTTGTTTTACATAACATTATGAATGTAATCAAAAAGTTTTCTTATTTACACAATAATAATCTAATGAAATTTACGACAACTATTAGTTATAGTGAAAATTGTATTTCATTTTCTTCATATGATCGAAAAATAAATGCAAAATATAATTGGAGGTTGGAAAACACAAGATTAGTTATCAGTTAGTTCATTGTGCTTTTTCAAAGCTCAAGGGCAAAGAGGTCGGGGAGGATTTATAGGTGGGGAATACACAAAACTAACGAAATTGAGATGAGGGCTAACTAACCAATAGGGAATTTACGTGTAGAGGGTTTTACAACAGTATGTGGGTTGCATCTTTCATAACATGCAGTGTTTTCCAACCTGCAATTTTACCAAAGAGTAAGAATGTAATGAAAAACTTTTGTTATTTACATAGTAGGAATGTAATGAAATTCACCTTCAAAATTTATAACAAGTCTTATTTAGAGTAAAAATTGTGTTTCAATTTCTTCATATGTTCAAAAAATAAATGCAAGATATAATTGCATGTTGGAAAACATAGTGGGTTAAATGAGTAGATGGTTTATGAAGCCTGCAACCAATACATTATTTATCTCATTCACTTTGGTTTGCATCTTTTCAAGTGTTTTTAGAGCAGATTCATTTTCATTTCATACATTCTAGTACCTACACAAAATAGTTGCATGATGGAAAACACAATGTCGGTTGTCCATCATTTCATTTTACATGTTCAAATTTAAAAAATGGAGAGTACAAGGAGTTGTATTTTGGGGATACATAAAACTAATCAAATTGAGTTGAGGAGTGACTAACCATAGTCTCAATATACTTCCTCTAGTTTAACCATAATTTCTTATTATCTATATTTCTATGTATTTATATACCAAGGATGAATCTTATAGCACCTACATCTTTCATCTCAAACCGATAATCCAACTAAACCTTGAGTTCTCTAATGAACACTTCATTATTCCTAATGATTAAGATATCATCAATATGTAAATCTATGATTAACTCATCTCGATTCCTTAGAAAACCCAATTCTAATGCATATGGATCAAATTTTTGATACAACATACATGGTGACTACTTTAATGCATACAAAGATCCTTATAGTTTACAATCCAAATATTCTATACCTCTTATCTAAAATTATGTACCCTTTTAAGCCATCTCCTATTTATAGAACTAATTTTCTCGTATGACACATAATTTGAGTCAAGGATCTTGTATCTCCCCTTAAGCCATCCTCTTAGGATCCCTTAATTCATTGTCTTAGCTACCCTAAATTCATCCTCTTGCATCCCCTTAATTCACTCTCTTAACTCCCCTTAAGCCATCCTCTTAGGACCCCTTAATTCATTGTGTTAGCTACCCTAAATCTATCCTCTTGCATCCCCTAAAGTAATTATCTTAACTCCCCTTAAGTCATCCTCTTAGGACTCCTTAAGTCATCCCCTTAGCTACCATATCATCCTCCGTCTATCTAATATTCATCTATTCTTTTATTTCATTATGAACTACTACTTCCTCTTTCTTCAATTTCTTCATTATAAGGCCTTTCAACACCATCTTTATTTCTCTCTTTGGATTTATTCATCATCATCATTGCATTAATCCATTAGGTTAAAACTTAAACCCTAAACCTAACATCCATCACCATTGCATTAATCCATTAGGTTCATTTTAGGCTAATATAAATTTATTAATCTAAGCATCTTTCATTTGTCATAGTCCTTTCATTATCCATGCATCCTTCCATCCTAATCATTACATATCTCCAATCTCTTTTTTTTGCACTAAGATATCAAAGACAAGATTCACAATTATGCAAGTAGCCTATATGATATCAATACAAATTTATTTACTTTATTTCCCTTTAAAATTTAAGTGTGTTATAGTTAACATGTATGTGTGTGTGTGTTAACTTATCTACCTTTTCAAATAAGAATTTCATGTCTCCACCTAACTAATTCTCCCTTTTTGCACTTAGATATTATTTTTCCTTTTCTTGCCATTTATTTCTAATTGTATTTATTCCATGAAATTCTTAAGTTCAAGAATCTTTGAGTTCATTTGTTCAAATCCACTTATAGCATCATCTCTCACTTCGTTTGCTTCCACAAATTCATATGCAATAGAAAACCTCTTGAGTTTATCCACTTTTGCATTGTCATTTTATTCACTTTCTTCATCTAATTGAAACCAAAAAATGTTCACATTATTTGTAGTGCTAGAAAACATGTTGTCCCCTATCAGTTATTTCCTTATCTCCTTATGAAGAACTTGTGAAATGAAATTTTTACTATGCTAGAGGAAATAATTGACAGGGGGCGGTGTATTTTCCAACACTGTAAATAATGTGAACATTTTTTTGTTCCAATCATATTAAGAATTATAATTTTAATCCTACAAAAAAATATTAAGAATATTTGACATCCTTCTATCCCTCCCACCCTACAACTTCCTATCTCTCTACCTACCCCTCTCTCTCTCTCTCACACACTAGATCTCTCTCTCTTTATACCTCTCCCACCCTACCTTTATATCTCTCTTTATACCTCTCTCTCACTAACATTGGAAATAACTAACACGGGACAGTGTGTTTGCAATGTTGGAAAACACATTGTCCCCTATGTAGGAAAAGTGGACAGGGGACATCATTAGAATGTAAGATGTATAGAAATAACTAACAGGGGACAGTGTGTTTCCCAATAGGGGACAGTGTGTTTTCCAACAGGGGACAATGTGTTTTCCAACAGGGGACAGTGTGTTTTCCAATAGGAGACAATGTGTTTTCCTATAGGGGACAGTGTGTTTTCCAACAGGGGATAGTGTGTTTTCCAACAAGGAGCAAAAAAATGCTCACATTATTTGCAGTGTTGGAAAACACACTGTCCCTTGTCAATTATTTCCTTATGAATTTGCAGTGTTGGAAAACATAGGGGACAATGTGTTTTCCACTTTCCAACATTGGAAAGTAAATGAAGAAATTAAATGCATGGTATAATTGCAAGTTGGAAAACACACTGGGTTTGAGTAGATGGTTTATGAAACTTGAAACCAATACATTATCTATCTCATTCACTTTGGTCTCATTCTTTTAATGAGTTCTTTAAAAGACTTGTCTACCTTTTCAGATAAGACTTTCATGTCTCCACCCAATTGATTCTCTTTTTTTGCACTAAGATCAAATTTTTCCTTTTCCTTAGCATCTATTTCTAATTGTATTTGTTCCATTGAATTCTTAAGTTCAAGAATCTTTGACTTCATTTGTTCAACTCCACTTATAGCACCATCTCTCACTTTCTTTGCTTGCACAAATTCATATGCAATACAAAGCCTCTTGATTGAAAATAAGCAAACCAAATTGAATGAGATAGATAATATATTGACTGAAGAGATTCTTCCTGCTCTTGAGAAGTGGAGGAAGGTGTGTGTGTAGTATGTGCAATAGGAAAATATCAATGCAAAAGTGGATAAAGTCAAGATACTAGTCTTACTTGTTGACTTAGTAATGCTCCTCCCACCCTACCACTAACTATCTCCCTCCTTCACTCCCTCTCTCCCTCACACACACACACAACCTCTCTCCACCTAGCCCTCCCTCTCTCCCTAACTCTCTCTATACCTATCTCTTTTAAACGTGGTGATGATGTTGAGTAATGGAATAAAAGAAAAGTTTCACTTGTATGATGATTTCTAAAGATAAGGTGGATGGTCCTCATATCCTACCTATCTACATATGCTCCTTACCTCTCTCTCTATCTCTCCCTCACACACCCACAACCTCTCTCCACCTACCCCTCACTCTCTCCCCAACTCTCTTTATACCTACCTCATCTACCTTACCTCTCTATACCTACACCTCCCTCCATCCCTCCTTCCCTCCCTCCCTCTCTCTATCTCCACTCAGCCTCTCCCTATCTATCTAACCTTCCCTCAATACATCTCACTCCACCTCTCTTTCTACCTACCTCTCACTCCTTCCCAACTTTCCCCTTCTATCTACTTATCTCTCCCCTTCCTTCTCTACTTTCCCTATCTCCCCTCACTCTCTCTACCGACCTCTCCTATTCATTCAACCTTACCTCTCTCTACCTATCTCTTCATGTCTCCCTCATTCCCTCTCTCTCCCTTTATCCCTCCCATGCTACCTCGCTAGACCTCTCCCTTCCCCATCCCTCTATACTTCTCTCTATCTCTCATCTCTCACAATCCCTCCTAAAAGTGGTAGGATTATTTGAAATTACATTAATGCTAGATATGAGTACATATGTATTAGGTAGATCTATCAATCCAATATCTTACTCCCTCCCTCTTTCCCTCTCTCTCTTCCTCCCTCCCCTTCTCTCTCCCTCCCTCCCTCTCTCTATCTACACTCACCCTCTCCCTCTTGACCTACCTTTCCCTCAATCCATCCCACCCACCTCTCTTTCTACCTACCTCTCATCCTTCCCAACTTCCCCCCTTTATCTACTTCTATATCCTCATCCCTCTCTACTTTCCCTATCTCCCATCACTCTCTCTACCAATATACTGTTGTAAAACCCTCTACATGTAACAACTCAATTGGTTAGTCACTCCTTAGGTCAATTTTACTAGTCAAGCCTTACTTCTCTCTACCTACCTCTCCATATCTCCCTCATTTCCTCTCTCTCCCTTGGATAGTGTGTTTTCCAACAAGGGACAGTGTGTTTTCCAAAAGGGGACATGTGTTTTCCAATAGGGGATAGTGTGTTTTCCAACAATGGATAGTGTGTTTTCCAACAGGGAACAAAAAATGCTCACATTATTTGCGGTGTTGGAAAACACACTGTCCCTTGTCAATTATTTCCTACACAGGGGATAGTGTGTTTTCCAACATTGCAAATTCATAAGGAAATAATTGACAAGGGACAATGTGTTTTCCAACACTACAAATAATGTGAGCATTTTTTTGTTCCCTGTTGGAAAACACACTATCCCCTATTAGTTATTTCTAATGTTGTTCTAAAATTTGAAGGTGGACTTCATTACATAACTGACAAGGGACAGTGTGTTTTCCAACACTGCAAATTCATAAGGAAATAATTGACAAGGGATAGTGTATTTTCCAACACTGCAAATAATGTGAGCATTTTTTTGTTCCAATCAAATGAAGAAAGTCAAATGCCTTTTTTATTGTACTAAAGAGTTGTTCTAAAATTTGAAGGTGGACTTCATTACATTGTTGGTGTGTATGAAACAAAAAAATTCATAAGGAAATAATTTACAAGGGACAGTGTGTTTTCCAACACTACAAATAATGTGAGCATTTTTTTGTTCCAATCAGACAAAGAAAGGGAAATGTCATTTTTACTGCACCAAATTTTAAGTCCCTTATAAGTCTTTGAAATAGTTCTCAATATCTTTGAAAGAATTGTATCTTCCTCTTCTTGTTCATCCACAACTTGTTCGATAAAGAGTGCATTCTCTAGATTGCTTATTTTTCTTTAAATTTCTTAATCATAACTTTAATCACAAACACAACCAATGTATAAATTATAATGGGTAATCCCACAAAGTTGGTTTACAATTTCTGGGAGATTTTGATTTTTGTTGAAATCACATATTTTTAGAAAATATAATGATTTAAGCCTTAAAAAATTCCATTTAAATCATTCCAATTGAAGAGGTTTTGATCAAACTACCTTAGATCAAACCCCCTTGGATAGAACCCCGCTAGTTTTAAATATTACCTATAACGGAGTCTCCTTTACACCTATCAAAATGCTGATAAAAAACCACTATTGATTTACCTTTTGGGGGATCAAATGAATTCATTTAAAATTTATTTTTTGTAAGTATGTAGTCCTTATTATAAGCTTCCCAAAAAGTATAATTTTAAATAAATTCAATTTTATTATTATATTTATTTTTCATTTCTTGTGAATGTAGGTTTTTCACCTAAAATCAAACTCTTTGTTCTGCACATGTGGAAAAATAGAATATTATCAACAAAAAAAAATTAAAAAATATGATTGCATTAGATATTGAAGTCCTTGATCCAACAAAAAAAAAATTGAATTTCGATACATACAAAAAAAGTTACACATTATATGGTTGCCTATGTCTGAATTCTAATTGGTTTGACTTCGAAACTTGATAAAGGAAAAAATATTCAATAAAACACTATCTAACCAAGTGGAAGCACTAGATATCAGAGTTAAAAATCTAAATTTGAAAGAATTATAATTTTATCCTTCATGGAAAAAAAATTATGTGTTATACGGGGAGCGTCACTCCTTAAAAATGTTGTTTTCTTGAAAAAAACTAGTTTTCAAGGGAGATGGAAAAAGAGGTGCAATCTGATTCCAAAATTTTTGAAAAAAATATATTTAGAATCTTCAAAAGAAATGTCATGAAACTCTAGTTTGCACCATCTTCAAATTCCTCACGGTTTAGCCACTATAGGTGCCTGAAAGTGAATATTTAGTTAGAAAAAATATTTCAGTGTCCAGTTTGGCCAAAAATTGTAAACCACTATTGCGGGATCACCCTAATCTTTTGAGTTGATAAGTAGTACAATGCTCTTCACAATATGCTACAAAACTTCGCCAATATTAAGAAAAAAAAATCTTTTGGGGATTAAAAAAATAAACACCTTTGAGTGATGACCAATGACATTTATATAGAGAGTGCAAGAAATTAATTTGAATTGTACCAATTAGCAAGGTGATGCAATGTTCTATTCATATGAAATTTGTAGACAGGCCCATTTGGGATGAATGAAGTGAGTTGTAAGATCAATACAATGAAAATAAATGAGGTTACAACCATGAATATTTTTGCGACCAATGATATTGGATATATATTTAAATGCTGGCACAAAGCTTGGATATTTGTTGCATAGTTCAATCATGTCTTGTTTAGTATTTTTTGTACAAGGAACATTATTGGTCAATGACTGGATTTTAGGAATCAGATCACATTAATGTAAAATCAAACTACAATGATCTATGATGCATTTTAACGTTTTGTAAATAACTTGTTCTACTTCAGAAATAACATGTGGTGCTACAAAACAGAGTCTTCATCTTAGAACATTTAATATGTTGAAATAATGATTGAGAGACAAATGTCTTTACAATGAGAATACTATTACAAATTTATTAGAAACGTATGAAATGAACCTAAATGTGCCCTCGGTGACCCAAAATGCTACTATAGGTGTCACCAACACTATTGTAGGAGGAGCATAGAAGGGAAAGCATCAAAATCTAGGCATTTCAATGTAAATCCAAATTTTGTCAAGATTATCTACAAAGATCTTGGACAAATTCCTTTCACATATCTACAATAACAAAGTTTTTCCATGTCTTCTTCAGTAGAGCATGTTTCCACTAACCTGTCCACACCATCAACATAAAATCAAATAGTGTTTTTGTGAATGTTAAATTACCCATAAATATAGATTTGATACTATATGCAATAGATAATATGATGATGAAAAAAAATTCCTAATTTCATAGCCTTCTTGATTTTTATATTGTTTGATCTTGATTTCCTATTAAACAAGTTTATGGAAATTATGGTCAATATTAGTGGTAATGGTGTCAATTATGTCCCTTGATTTTATTTTTGAATGTTTTAGGTTTAATTTTTTTAGGATGTTGGATAGTTGTGAAATATGATAAAGGGGGGAAATATGGCTTAAGGAGTTCCATGTTGAATATCAAGTATAAATTCAAGTATTGAGGGAGGTCAAGAATAAATGAATTTTTACTAGCTTGTGGAGATGGTTTACATAAGGATCATATTGCAAAGGCTTAATATTTTGATGTGGTCCTTTATATCAAGGTTCTTTTGAATATAAAACCAAATTTATCACCAGCATAAAATATGTGAGGTTTGTGGTGAATTTTGTGTCACTCTCTATATTTATATTATTAGAATGTAAGATTTTATTGAACTTATTGGTACATACACTTTATGCTCTAAAAAAATTCATGTGTCTTTTCAAGTTTTTGTTCATGAGCATCTAACTCCATTGTGGATGGTCATGCATGGTAGGATGTGACAATAAATGTCTTAGATGGGAACCCAAGACATGTTTAGAAAGAACTATGCAATGTAGAACTATGAATAACTACGATGAAGTAATGTTGTAAGAAGGGGATGTTATCATCCTAAATGTGTGGTTGCACAACATAGTATACATGAAATAGATTTGCAAGAATGTATTTGACCCCACTATCTCCCCTCACTCTCTCTACCTACTTATCCCTCTATTCCCAACCTTACCTCTCTCTACCTACCTCTCCATGCCACCCTCATTCCCTCTCTCTCCCTTTATCCCTCCCATTCTACCTCGCTAGACCTCTCCCTCCCACCATCCCTTTATACTTCTCTCTATCTCTCATCTCTCACCATCCCTCCTAACCTTCCTCTCCCTCTGTTTGTCCTTCTTTCCCCTCTCCTCTTTCCACCTATCCATCCCTTTATCACTCACTCACTCCTTCCCTCTCTCTCCCTCACATTATTTGTCCCTTCGTCCCTCCTTCCCTCTCTCTTACTCTCTCTACACATACCTCTCCCACCCTCTCTCTATATGTACCTCTATCCCTCCCACCTTACCACTCACTATCTCTCTCCTTCCCTCTCTCTCTCTCTCTCATTTACTTGCTATTAGGATACTTTCATAAAAATTCTTCAAAATAAAAAGATGTAGCTATAGACAACAACATTGTAATGAAGTTCAACATAGATACAAGAAAAATGATCTCAATAAACAATATTCCTTCTACCTTACAATAAACCTATAGATATCTAAAATTTGACCACTTCCATATAGTCAAATTTGTCTACTCTATTTGTCTGTTTGTCAATATTAATTGAATAATTGATTTAATTAATATTTCATTTTATGCCTAAGGTTCCTAGAGTATTTAATTGAAAAATTAAATACTTTACCTTATCCCCTTTGCTTCTCTAAATTAAATAAATATATCAATTTATTTAATTTAGTCATTAGGTCTTTTAAAATCAATTCTTAATTTCTTCTTTTTCTCTCTCCTTGTCACATCCTCCATAATCATCCCCTAATCTGGATTAATGTAATTAATTCATGATGATGATGTGCACACCCTTAATCTGGGATTAATTTCACATCCTCCATATTTTTCCACTTGCCTCTAATCCTTCATTAATTTCCTTAATCATGTATTTGCACAATCTTAATCTAATCAGCCTACCCCATTTAGCATATTTTTTTAGTCAACCTTTGCATATTCCATAATTAGCATTGACCCTCTTTCCCATGTGAATTTTTAATTCACATTTATTCATCCTAGGTTCCTCTCTTCCCCATGTGAATTTTTATTTCACATTTATCCTTCTAAGTCTTACCTTATCCCCATGCAACTTCTAGAACATTTGACTTGTCACATCACTCACATGTGACAAATTCTCACCTTTTTGGAAACCATCTCTTATCCACTAGATTCTCCCAAGCATGTGAATTTTTAATTCACATTTATTTCTCCAACTACTTTCTCATTCCCCATGGAGATTTTTGAGGAATTCTAAAATTCTTCAAATGTCACTTTCACTCTCACTTGGGGACAATAAGTTCTTTTTTGAGGAAATATTCTCATCCCCCAAGGTACGTGCAAGGTACTTGTCCTTCCTCCATCACTTGTCCTTATTCCACCTCACTTACACATCATCACATCCTAGGCCACTTCACCCTCCACATGTCAAGATGTTAAGGATTGTGAGTCCTCAACTCACCATAGCCCTTCATCTTGGCCTTGGTGGCTTAATATCAACCATTGAATTCTCTAGAGAATTCAAATTCTTCTATAAGTACCCCACTCTTCCAATGCATTTTACAACACTTAGCCATTTTCACCCTTATGCTACCAATTTGATTACTCAACTTGCAAGCATTTTCACTCATCTAGCCAAGTCATTTAGCCATTAACACTTGCATTTTATCACATTGTTCATCTTGCATCTAGCCATCCAAGGAGCATACAAGCATTCAAATATCAATGGCCAACCAAGGGATTGCAACACAAATAAGGTATAATTAGGTTTATCTTCATTTCATTTTCATCTTCTTTCTTTGTGTTATCATTCCTTAGGCTAATCTTTGAGGTGTTCCTTGTGTTTTTCATATTGCATAATAGTTATTTTACACCTTTAGGATAGGATAAACACTAGGCTTCACAAAACCATTTCACCAACTACCTTGTACCTTTCTAATGTTGGAAGTGTTGAAATTGTAGCAAAACAATTGAAGACTTTTAAAATTAACCACTTAGAAAAGGAAGTAAAAGATAAGAAGATATTTCCCTACCTACACCTCCTTCTTTCCCTCTCTCTCCCTCCATCCCTCTCTCTATCTCCACTCACCCTCTCTCTCTCTACCTACCTTTCCCTTGATCCATCCTATCCCACCTCTCTTTCTACCTACATCTCCCTCCTTCCCAACTTCCCCTCTCTATCTACTTATCTCTCCCCTTTCCTCTCTCCTTTCCCTATCTCCCCTCACTCTCTCTACCTACTTCTTCATCTATTCCTTCAACCTTACCTCTATCTACCTACCTCTACATGTCTCCCTCATTTCCTCTCTCTCCCTTTATCTCTCCCATCCTACCTCGCTAGATCTCTCCCTCCCTCCATCCCTCTACACTTCTCTCTATCTCTCCTCTCTCACCATCCCTCCTAACCTTCTTCTCTCACCATATCTCCTTACCACTTCCTATCTCCCTCCTTCTCCCTCTCTTTTGCTCACACACACATGTCCTATCCATTCTTTGAGAATCTTAATTGATCATTACAATTCCTCATCTGAATAAGAAAGGTCCTAAGCATTGTCATTCAACACCTCTCTCTTGTGCATATCATTAAGTGATACTTCATTTTGCTAATCAATGCAAAGCACTAAAACATAAATACAACAAATAATTAATATAGGTGCCATCACTATCTTCCTACTCTAAAAACACTTAAAGTGAATAAGATAGATAATGTATTGAATGAAAAGATCCTTCCTACTCTTGAGAAGTTGATGAAGGAGCATGTGCACTATGTGCAATGGACAAATGGAAACGCAGAACTGGAGGTAGCAGGTCCTCAATTTACCAAATTTATCATAATTTTGTAACTCAAATGACAATAAGGTATAATACTCCAATTAACCAATTATAAAAGGTTTTTCATTACAATAATTGTAAGTTAGAAAGCACTAGGTGTTATGAAACCTACAATTGACATGTTGTTGTAAAACCCTCTTCACATAACAACCTAATTGGTTAGTCATCCATCGGGTTAGTTTGATTTGTTTTATGTATCTCCCACCTATAAATCCTCCCCAAGATCTCCACCCTTGAGCTTAGAACAAGAAGAATGCAATCACTCACAACCCACTGTGTTTTCCAACCTACAATTATTTTGTGCATTTCTTTTTCCATCATATGAGAAATTGAAATGAAATTTTCACTCTAAGTAATAGTTGTGGTAAATTTTGAAGGTTCCTTTCATTACATTCATACTCTATAAATAAGAAAAGGTTTTCCTTACAAAAATTTCAAGTTGGAAAGTTCCCTCTCTCTCTCTCTCTCCCTCACATTCTTGGTGTGTACGAGACAAAAACTTTTCATAAGGTAATAATTGATAGGGGACAATGTGTTTTCCAACACTGAAAATAATGTGAGCATTTTTTTGTTCCAATCAGAAGAAGAAAGTAAATGCATGGTATAATTGCAAGTTGGAAAAAACACTAGGTTTGAGTAGATGGTTTATGAAACTTGAAACCAATACATTATCTATCTCATTCACTTTGGTCTACATCTTTTGAAGTGATTTTAGAGTAGATTCATTTTTCATTTCATTTATTCTAGTACCTACACAAAATAATTGCATGTTGAAAAACACAATGTCGGTTTTCATTATTTCATTTTACATGTTCAAAGTTAAACAATGGAGAGTATGGGGGGTTATATTTTAGGGATACATAAAAATAACCAATTTGATACAACATACATGGTGACTAATTTAATCCATATAAAGACCCTTATCTAGTTTAAAATCTAAATATTCTATTTATAAATTCCCTTGTAAATTACCTCAAATTTGATGGTATATTTAAAGTATTCCTTTTCAAACTATCTTAGGTTCAAAAATCTATTTATAAGCATAATTCTCTTAACAACTACCTAATTAAAAATACTAGAAGATATAGCTTAAAATATAATTTCAATGGACGTCCATTGGGATTTAAAACCACTACTTGGATACCATGTGATAAAATTGTGACTAGAGGATCTAGTAAAGGATTATCTAACCATACAACCAATTACACAAACACTCACAATAGAATTCGATGACATAATAAATTAACAAAAATATGAATTATTAATTCATATAATTGAATTTACTATCTTGTCTCAAGGGCTTACAACATGAGACCTCAACCTTTAATGAATCACATACACAAGCACTATATAGAATATAATCTTTTGAGTTGATATGTGATATAATACTCTTCACAATGTGTTACTAAACTTCACCAATATTAACAAAAAAATGTCTTTTGGAGCTTTTAAAAAATCACCTTTCATGACCAATGATGTTTATATAGAGAGTACAATAAATTATTTTGAATTATATAATGTAATGTGCAACAAGAATTTTTATGTAGAAAATGAAATGAAAAGATTCTTAATATGAAACCATCAATTCAAGAAATTTAACATTGTTAAAGATAGAAAAAATACATAAAGACACCAAGATATTATGTCAACTATTGGATGAACTATCATAACAACCAATGGCTAGATTTGAGGAATCAAATTCCATTAATGTAGAGTCAAACTATTATGATCTATATGCATTTTAATTCTTTTGATATGATACTAGTGGATGCAAGGATACCATCAACAACAAGTCAACATACAAACTTTCTTGCCCCTACCTACCATATTGACTATACAATTACATCATAGGGAGAGGATCATTACACCAAATAGATGTTTCATTACTATGAGATATGGTTAGTTTTGGTATTAGTTAATAAACACACACTCATTTGTGATTTGGGACACTAAGCCACTCTCACACATAATATTGCACAACAATCCTATTGGCTCTCAAAATCACATGCCCTCTCCTCTACACCATTGGCTCAGCTTTGAGAGTGTCTTTATGATTATAAAATGAAAAAAATTCTTTGAATGAGTTCTTTAAAATACTTTTCTACCTTTTCAAATAATACTTTCATGTCTCCACCCAATTGATTCTCTTTTTTTGCACTAAGATCCATTTTTTCCTTTTCCTTATCATCTATTTCTAATTGTATTTGTTCCATCGAATTCTTAATTTCAAGAATCTTTGACTTCATTTGTTCAACTCCACTTATAGCATCATCTCTCACTTTCTTTGCTTGCACAAATTCATATGCAATACAAAACCTCTTGACTTTATCCACTTTTGCATTGCCATTTTCCCCTTGCACATACTGCACACACACCTTCCTCAACTTCTCAAAAGCGGAAATAATCTTTTCAGTCAATAAATTATCTCTCATTCACTTTGGTATGCTTCTTTTCATGTGTTTTAGAGAAGATTCCTTTTTTCATTTCATGTATTCTAATACTTGATGCCTCCAGTTCTACATTTCTATTGGCTCATTGCACATAGTGCACATGCTCCTTCCTCAAATTCTCAAGAGTGGGAATAATCTCTTAAGTCAATACATTATATATTATCATTCTTCTAAAACATTTTTCACCATCAGCCTTTATCATACCAACCCAAAAATATTATCCTTATCCCTCCCCCATCTTATAAATCCATTTTGGGTGCCTATTTCCCACAATCAACCATCACATCTCCCCTTCACACTAAGTCTATTTTGGGTCCTTCTATCCCTCCCACCCTACCACTTCCTATCTCTGACCTTCCCTCTTTCTCTCCCTCCCTTTATCCCTCCCACCCTACCACTTCCTATCTCCCTCCTTCCCCCTCTACCTCTCCCTCTCTCTCACACACACAACCTCTCTCCATCTACCCCTCCTTCCCTCCCTCCCACCCTACCACTCCCTATCTCCCTCCTTCCCTCTATCCCTCACACCATACCACTCTCTATACCTATCCCTATCTCTCTCCTTCCCTCTTTCTCTCCCTCATATCCCTAGCACCCTACCACTTCCTATCTCCCTCCTTCCCTCTCTCTCTCTCTCCCTCCCTCTATTATAGAGGGATAGAGGGAGAGAAAGATGCAAGGAGGGAGATAGGGAGTGGTAGGGTGGGACGGAATTGAAGTAGAAATTGCAACATTGTTTCCATTGTAAAATAAGTTTTCACATTTGAAATCTCAAGTAGAGTTGAAGTCCTAAGATCTTTCTCTATTTCAAAATAGAGCTGAGTAGAATGAGCACCATACGTTGAAAGAATCAAATTCTATAGGAGAAGGCATCTTAAATAATATAGGAGGAGGCACTAATGATGAATCAACCTTACTTATCTCTCTCTCTCTATACAACCTTAATTCTATGATGAAGGTTGTTTCACTACATCTACCATATCATCCTCCATCTATCTAATATTCATCTATTCTTTAATTTCATTATGAACTACTACTTCCTCTTTCTTCAATTTCTTCATTATAAGGTCTTTCAACAACATATTTATGTCTCTATTTGGGTTAATCCATCATCATCGTTGCATTAATCCATTAGGTTAAACCTTAAACCATAAACCCTAAACCTAACATCTATCATCATTGCATTAATCCATTGCATAAAACTATATAAATGATTAATGTTATCCATATTTACACTATAATTGATTAATTGAACAATTGAAGGCTCACTTTTACCATGTAATTGATGCAACCATCATAATTAATCATTTAAAAAATTTCCTCAAATGTGTTTATAAGGCATGTGGATGAGAGTTTGAAATATTCAAATGCCTTATAAAAGCTATGAATTATTAAAGAAGACAGTAATAGAGCAACTAGAGTTTTTTTAAACAATGATGGTATCAATAAATAACTAGTACAAAGGAGAAGTCCCTTTAGAAATATATACAAGACTAAATATAAGTGTTATAAATTCAAACAATGTTAGTAAATATATTTTAGCACCAAAAGAGATGGTTGATAAGTTAAAATTGAAAAGGTTAGAATATCCAAGTCCATATAAGATTTCACAATTGTAGAAATAACATAAGGTACTAGTCAGTGAGCGAGGGAGGGAGAGATAGATTTGAAAAGTAGTTATCTACCTCTCCCTCCCCCCCTCTCTCTCTCTCTCACAAGATATCTCTCTTTATACCTCTCCCACCCTACCTTTGTATCTAGATTTACCTACATCTCTCTTTATTCCTTGCACCTTACTTCTCTGTACCTACACGTCTCTCCCTCCCTCTTTCCCTCTCTCCCTCCCTCCCTCCCTCTCTCTCTCTCTCGCTCCTTCCCTCTCTCTATTTGCACTCACCCTCTCCCTCTTGACCTACCTTTCCCTCAATCCATCCCACCCACCTCTTTGTCTACCTACCTCTCCGTCCTTCCCAACTTTCCCCCTCTATCTACTTCTATATCCTCTTCCCTCTCTAATTTCCCTATCTCCCATCACTCTCTCTACCTACCTATCCCTCTATTCCTTCAACCTTACCTCTCTTTACCTACCTCTCCATGTCTCTCCCTCCCCCTATCCCTCTATCCCTCTATACCTCTCTCCACCTATGGGAAGAGGAAGGTTAGGAGGGATGGTGAGAGAGGAGCGATAGAGTGAAGTATAGAGGAATGTATTTATTCCATGGAATTCTTAAGTTCAATATGGACTTTTAGTTAATACATTTCTTTTACCAATGTTGTCCATATTTGCATTATAAATGATTAATTGAATAAATTGAATAATTGAATTGATGAATCTATAAATGATTAATGTTATCCATATTTACACTATAATGATTAATTAAACAATTGAAGAAGGCTCTTTTTTACCATGTAATTGATGTAATCATCGTAATTAATCATTCATAATTTTCCTCAAATATGTTTATAAGGCATGTGGATGAGAGTTTGGAATATTCAAATTCCTTATAGAAGCTATGAATTAGTAAAGAATAAAGTGATAGAGCAACTAGAGTTTTTTAAAACAATGATCGTATTGATAAAGATCTAGTACAAAGGAGAAGTCTCTTTAGAAATTTATACAAGAATAAATATAAGGGCTATAAATTCATCATTAACAATGTTAGAAAAGAGTAGATAAAGATTGGGAAAGTAGAGAGGGAAGGGGAGAGAGAATTAGATAGAGGGGGGAAGTTGGGAACGAGGGAGGTGTAGGTAGAAAGAGAGGTTGGATGGGATGGATTAAGGGAAAGGTAGGTAGAGAGGGAGAGAGTGAGTGGAGATAGAGATAGGGAGGGAGGGAGAGAGGGGGAAAGAGGGAGGTGTAGGAAGAGAGGTAAGGGTGTGTGTGAGGGAGAGAGGGAAGGAGGGAGATAGGGTGTGGTAGGGTGGGAGGGATAGAAGGACCCAAAATAGACTTAGTAGGATGGGGAGATGTGATGGTGGATTATGGGACATAGGCACCCAAATTGGATTTGTAGCTTCAAGGAGAGATAGGGATAATGTTTTTGAGCTGGTATAATGGAGGGGGATGGTGACAAATGGTTTGGAAGAATGATAACACATAATGTATTGACTTAAGAGATTCTTCCTTCTCTTGAGAAGTTGAAATGGGAAAGGAATCTGAAGAAGTAGACCAAAGTGAATGAGATAGATAGTGTATTGACTAAAGAGATTCTTCCCACTCTTGAGAAGTTGAGGAAGGTGCATGTGTAGTATGTGCAATGGGCAAATGGCAATGTAGAAGTGGATAAAGTCAAGAGGTTTTGTATTGCATATGAATTTGTGCAAGTAAAGAATGTGAGAGATGATGTTATAAGTGGAGTTGAACAAATGAACTCAAAGATTCTTGAACTTAAGAATTCCATGAAACAAATACAATTGGAAATAGATAACAAGGCAAAGGAAAAATCAGATCTAAGTGCAAAAAAAGAGAATTTGTTGGGACAGTGTGTTTTCCAACAGGGAACAAAAAAAATGACACTGTGTGTTTTCCATTAGGGGACAATGTGTTTTCCAATAGGGAACAAAAAAATGACAGTGTGTTTTCCAATAAGGAAATAACTAATTGGAAATAACTAACAGGGGACAGTGTGTTTTCCAACACTGGCCCTTGTCAATTATTTCCACAAGAGACAATGTGTTTTCCAACACTACAAATAATGTTGCAAAACACACTATCCCCTATTAGTTATTTCCCTATTGGAAAACACACTGTCATTTTTTTGTTCCCTTTTGGAAAACACACTGTCCCCTGTTGGAAAACACACTATCGTTGACAACAGAGGACAGTGTGTTTCCAACATTGGAAATAACTAATAGGGGACTGTGTGTTTTCCACTTTCCAACATTGGAAATAACTAATAGGGGATAGTGTGTTTTCCAACATTGGAAATAACTAATAGGGGACAGTGTGTTTTCCAACAAGGGACAATGTGTTTTTCAACATTGGAAATAACTAATAGGGGACAGTGTGTTTTCCAACGTTAGAAATAACTAATAGGAGATAGTGTGTTTTCCAACAGGGGACAGTGTGTTTTCCAACACGGGAACAAAAAATGCTCACATTATTTGCAATGTTGGAAAACACACTGTCCCTTGTCAGTTATGTAATGAAGTCCACCTTCAAATTTCAGAACAACCCTTTGGTTTCAGTTATGTGATGTATCCCCCACCTGCAACCCATTGTGTTTTCCAAACTATTATTATTTTGTGCATTTTTTAAAAAGCTTTGGGATTGTTGATATTTAAAATACCTTAAAGGATTTTTGTTATGTCACAAGGAGATATCACCTTTGATCAATCCATTGAAATTGAACAATTTTGAAAGTTATAGACAAGCTCCTAAGCAAGTGGATTCTTTACTCTTTTGGTTGCACCATATTGAATGTGTTGCTATGTATTATTCTCTAGAATAATTGTTGTATGATCTCTTAAATATTATTGAATGATTAAGTTATTAAAATGAATGCATTAAATGTCTTTAAATACTATTCTATAGTATCAAATTATGTCAAGAGTGTCTTTAGTCAAATCAAGATAGAAGGATAAGGGAGTCATTCATCCAAATTTAAAAATTTAAAATTAAATGAGTGGGTTAAATGTATTTTGTTTTAGAATTAATGACAAAAAATGAAGTTTTTAATGTTGTTTTAAATCAATTTAACATTATTATGAACTTATCTATTTTGATCCAATGAATGTCTTAGAGTCTAAAGTGATTTAAGAATCTCTTGGGTCAATTCTAACTATCATGAACTTGATATATCATACAAGTTTGATACGAGTTACACAATATTGATCTAATAGAACATATATTTTGAAAAGATGCTCACTTTTTCCTCTAGATATCTATGTTAAAGTGTTGTCTAGATACATTGTTTAGGAGTTTTTTTAGTCAAACAAAGAATGTGTTCTCATAAGTCAAACCCGCTAGCAAATTAAATTAATTATGATGAGATATATCAAAGACAATATTCACAAGCGTGAAAGTGGCCTATATTAGAAACACAAGACATTAGGAATAAATAAGAAATATAAATTCCCTATAACACTCTAAGTATGTAAGAAATTCTCAAAATCAAAATTACTAAAATATAAGGTTAACCTTTGCAATGAGAGAATATTAATGTCACAAACTTACTCTTATATCAAGTAACAAAATGAACTCATAATAATATAAAATTCTCAAAAATAAAATAAAATATTAAAATAACATACACATCCACAAGATTCAAAGAACTTGCTTGCACCTATCATCATATTAAACATGTCATCCTCATTATAGCCTAGAGCATACAAAATGCAATAGGATCCAGTTTTGATTCATGTTGACAACAAATTCACCTCTAGATATGGTGAAAGCATCTCAATAACTAAAAATTGACCATTAACAACTATTACTGTGTTATGTTTGTGATATAAAATTATGCAATTTACACCATGGACTGCTAGATGTTGGGTGCTAGACACACTGAATCTGAAAAAGTTTGCTAAGCCAAATGGATGAGACATATTAGCAAAGATGCCACTTGATGCATTTGGGAAAATACATAAATTTTGGCAGAAGCGGTCATTGCAGAGAAGAACAATTTGTGCATTTCAATCATTTGAAGTTGCTCAGCTTTGGAGAGCTCCTTGATAAGTAAACTTCACCAAATGCTAGCCATTTGTCTGTAAAATGCCCTTGTCACAGTCTTTCAAAATGTATGCATGCCGCCATCTGTAAGAACATAAAAAATTGTTTTAATTTATAACCAGCTTTCTTGATAATTGGATGAGCATTTTGTTTATTTTTACAGATTAAAAAAAAATTAATCAAGGAAAAATGAATAGTCAAATCAGAAATTTACAGTAGAACTATTTTTAGAAAACTGAAATCAGAATAACAAAAAAAAACTAAAATTAGAAAAAGTTGTGTATTTGCCACAACCATAGAATAAACTTAACTGTGTTGTAACTAAAATTTTTAATAACCAATCCATAAAATATGGTCCAATCATTCTGGAAAAATCTCCAAGAGAATCTAGAAAATTCTTCAACGCCTTGCAAGAGCACAAATCCATATGCCATAGGTTCCTTAGGTCTTCGAATTTGGTGGGTAGTGAAGACAACAAGCTACAATGTTGTAGCTCCAAGTGCTCAAGCAATTGGAGCAAATAAAACTCTTCTGGCAATCCCTTAATGGCAAAATAACCTGACATAGGTGTGTTTTTTCGAAGAGTTAGCTTTCTCCACAATGATCCAGGTGTAGACCCAAACATTTGATTATTTTAATTATTAATGTAGATAACAGTTATCCTTTCACTGTAGGATATGTTTACATGTATCTTGTGATTTTGTTCAGTGAACAGCATTAAAAAAATGTTGGAATTAGAGGAGGACGAGGTAGCAGTAACAGTTTTCATATGCAGTGATCGGAGCACAGGCAAGTCGAGAGCTGGAGATAAAGTGTATTTGATGCTTGAAAATGATCTTAAAAATAAGAAATAGAAGCAATTAAGAATAGAAATATCTAGGCTGGATAGTGCAAAAGAAGGTTCCATATCAAATATAGACATTGTTCCTGGTTTGCGATCGAACATTTTACAGAATTTGGGATTAAAAGATATTTCACCAAAGATAGAAAAGACAAACATTGGAAGAAGTAGCTGAATAAGGCTTTTGAACTCTTAGATGCAAAACATGGTATTGAGAATATATTCATGTACATTGAAAATGTCCCCAGTGCTGAAATCCTTGCTAAACTTTTGCCAAAGAGCAACGACACAGTGAATCGCATCAGACTTCTGCTTACCAGTCGCGAGAAGGATGTAATATCTGCTACAGAGGGCACCAATTTCAAAAAACATATGTATGTTATGAGAGGTTTGGGTTACAAGCAAGCGTTGGAATACTTCAAGAAAAAGCTTCCGTTCAATGACGCTAACAAACCTCTTGTATGGAACATAATAAAGATTTGTAAGGGCTATAAGCTTCAAATGAAAACTGTTCGAGACCATTTGGTTAAGTATTACAAAGAAGAGGAATCATTTACTAGGTTGTCAGAATGGATTGAAATGAAGCAGCCTAGTTTTGAAGACATGAAGCAGTACATGGGGTGTGACGAAAAATTCCTCCATCAGTCAATAACCACCCAAGATGCACTTTTGCACATTTGTTCATTTTTCAATAACTGGGAGTGGGATCATGTGGCCTGCATATTTGAAATCAATGTACTGGAAAAGTTGAAAGGGTTGGAGCTAGTGAACCAGAGAATCAACTAAAGTAGTTGTCCCTGGATCCTGCAACCAGGGCATTCCGTGATAACACATTTCTTCGAAGCATTATGTCAAAAAATTCACATACCTTGTTTGTGCTTCCACGTTTTACGTACACGTCTATCAAAGCATTTCCAACGACATCATCTAATAAAATTACCCTATCCTTTATGCCCTTATGGATACCTATACCCTGTTCCAAAGTTCCTATCTTTGCACAGGCTGGGAGTACGATGGCAAATGTAAATTGATCGTGGTTAGTGAAATGGCAGAAGCTGCAAATGGGGGCTCAAAACCCTCAAAATCTTCTGCAGCGGCTATAAAATAAACGTAGAAAGCTTCACTAAAGGATTGAAAAATTTTACGGCCCTAAAAACAAAGTTTCCCGACACCATAACGCTATTCATGGGCAACCAAATACCTTTTCCTGAAGTGTTAAAAAAACCCACCAAAGCTCTCTGGTGTTGTGTTACATGTGAAGGCCAAGAACGATGCAGTAAGTTCCCAGATGGAGAGCATGTGATGAGGCTACTAAACAATCCTGCCATGGAGATCTCTCGGATTCGAAGCAATCCAGAGCACAAAAAATTGCGTTCTTGAAAAATGCCAATAAAAATTCAACACACAGCAGCAATCGGTGAATTACAAGGATATATACGATGAATCCAACCCACCACGACCTTACACTGATCAAAAACCAAAAACCCACCTAAGTGATCAAACAATGTAAACAAGAACCAAGAAACAACTGACTTGAAATTGTAGCACAGAGGGCTCATAATGAGCCGATAGATATAAAAATCTACTTACAAAGCAGTCGACGATAATGGAGGGGTTGCGTTGTGGTTTGAGAGATCAAGAAACATTTCTGTGCTGAAATTCCCACACCCAACAACAACACATTCTGTCCTTCAAATTCCTCCCCTGTTTTATATCTGCTGCTGTCCAAAATGCATCTTCGGAAACTCTCACCGCTGAAGAATTCAAAAACTACAGCATCGTCATTCTCCAGTTGGCCACTATCAGCCAGTGGCAAATCGTCATTCCTCGCTCTCCATAGCAGACGCACCTGCAAAACTGGTGGATTGTTTTTCAAACTGGCTTTAAACCACCTGCAACCCGCTCATTTTAAAATTTTAAAATTGCCGCTCATTTTTTAAATCACTGCTCGTTTTTCAAATTTTTTACGTACTCCAGGACTCCCGTACTCCATCCATCTCCATCCATCAACGTTAGCTCCGTCTGTTGAGTCTCTCCGTCGGGACGTTTTGTCCAGCATGGGGGCATGGGGGATGGGTATTATGATATAACGTTACATACATGGGTGCTTTTTGTCCAGGAGTTAGCTTTCTCCTATAATTTGGGCAATGTCTATAAGGGTGACAATTTGCACCGCATGGCATCGATGCCCATCCGCTGCCATCCAACCTGACATACCTACTGCCGTATCTGCCAGTCCTCGTCGGTCCTCCTTCTAACCTGACATACCTGTTGTGCCAGTGCCGTATCTGTCAGTCCTCGTCAATCCTGTTCCATACGCCCTAGACTTCCATGCAGGAAAATTCACCCTAGACTTCCGTGCAGTCTCATTTTTTTATTTATTTGCAATTGTATCTTCCGTTTTTTTTATTTGTTGGATTTATATTTATTAAGCACAAATATTATATTTGATCAAATTATATTATATTTTATATTATTTGAATTTTTTTATTGAGAATTATATTTGGATAAGCAGCTACAAGAATATAATATTATATGATTTTATAATATAATATAAAGATAATAATATTATATTTATTATTGATAATTAATTTAGGATTAAAAATATACGTTTCTAAAAGAATTTACTTATGACATATAATATAATTTAATGTATATAAGAAATATAGGGTAAATATAAAATATATTATATTATATTATATATGATAATTAAAAATTTATATTATATTATATATTTTGTATAAAAATAATATTTTGTAAAGATGAAAAAATATTTAATTAGGTTTTCTTCGATGGACTGCTCTGCGCCGAATTTCTCCAAGACCTCCCGTGCGACTTGCAAAGATGATGGCGAGCATTTCTCCAGAGGCGCAAAGGATTGTTGGGGTACCTCTGCTGGTTCACGGGTCCCGTGCCAGGCTGCAAGTGAGAATCGGGACTGTGTCAAGAATGTTGCGGTGGTTTCCCCATCTGTACGTGATACGTGCCCTTCTCCTTTGCGAATGCGTGGAAACCCTAGGCTGGATTTCAAAGTTGCACTAGGGGTGGATGGTCATTTGGAAGATGGGCGGCTTGTTCCTTTTGTCGGCGCTCTCCATTCTGGTTCCTCTTCTCCCTACCCCTCATCATTGAGTCACCCTTTTGTTGTTTGCCACTCGGATTCAGTCCCTGAGATCTGTTTGGATGGTGTTGCATGTGATAGGGAAGAGTATCTACAAGAACACGCATTAATTTGCAAATTTTTGAAGGTCTGGCCGAAATTGTGTGATCTGCACTCTTGGATAAGCAAAAATTGGATGGATTACATGGTGGATGAAATCAGTATTTACCCTTGCGCTAGGGGGTTCTTCATTCTAGAATTTGAATCTTTGGAAGATAAGGAATTAATTCTCAACACTGGACCATGGTTCTTTCAATGGGATTTCCTGTGCATCAAGCCTTGGTTTCCTTCATTTGATCCTCGAACAGAGTCATTCTCCTCAGCATACCTTTGGGTAAGATTGCCTTACCTTCCCTTACAATTTTGGGAGATTGTGTGTTTGAAAGCCATTGCCAACGGGCTGGGAAAGTATCACAGTATTTCTAAGGAAACCATCAATTACGAAAACTCTACTTATGCTCGGTTATGTGTGGAATTTTATTTGTCCAAAGTCCTTCCAGCAGAAATCTCATTAAAGGTTGGAAGTAGATGCTGGAGACAACCTATTGACTATGAAAAGATCACTTTTAGATGCAGAAAATGCTTCTCCACATCCCATGTCACATCTAAGTGTAACAAGAAGCAAGGGTTTGAGAAAAGTAGTGGTGTTTTGAACCAACCTACTTGGTGGATTGGTGTTGAGTCCAACCACTATGTTGTTGCACCAAATGTTAAGGTGGATTCTTCTGCTACATAGGTACCAGTGGTGGAGAATTCAACTACTTGTTCCCCTCCCCCAATTGATGCCCAGGACCGAGTTGGTGGTAGTTTGTCCGACTTTGGTTCAAATGTCGTGGAAGCCTCTCTCTTCCCCACTAAGAATTTAGACTTTGTTCCAACGGAGAAATTTAAGCTACAGTCTTCTAAGTCATCAATGTCACCAAATGATGCTTCCCATGGAGATTCCACTATGATGGGAAATTGTGTGGATCAAAAATCATCTCTTAAGGACGAATTGGATTGGATTGAGGTTAAAAAGAAGAAATCGTCTTCATCCAAGCTAAAACATCCAATGCTTCCAACAACAGCAAATCTTGGGGGATAAATGTGGAATCTTGCATTTTGTCTTTCCCCAAATCTGGATGGTATCTTGTCTAATTTACAAAATATGTTAGGAGAGTAGGAATGGACAATACAATCTTGTATTCAGTGTGTTGCACCCCTGGTAGCAAGGGCATGCATTATTTTTCTTTTATGTTTTTGGATCTTATA
>VDFB02355004.1:0-118745 GCA_007258455.2 Sequoia sempervirens
ACAAATTTCTAGATTTATCTTAAACTATATCATCTGTCAGGATGGTGTCCCTCAATCTATAATCACTGACAATGGCCGCCCATTTAAGAACCAAGAAGTCCGTCACTTGTGTGATCAATTTCATATTCAAAATCACTTCTCTACTCCATACTACCCACAAGGTAACGGCCAAGCGGAGGCGTCTAACAAGACCATCATTAGAATCCTCAAGAAGACTGTCAATGATGCTGGTCGTGACTGGCATTTACAACTTAACCCTACCTTATGGGCTTATTGTACAAGTATCCGTACTCCCACTGGGGCTACCCCATACTCACTTGTCTTTGGATCTGAAGCCATTTTGCCTATTGAGGTTGAGATTCCATCCCTAAGGGTATCACTGAAGGGCCACATTGACGATGAAGAGTACCGAGTGTCGAGACTCCATGAATTAGAATTCCTGGACGAGCGTAGACAGAAGGCACTGGACCATCTCCAAGCATATTAGAACCACCTTCATCGTAGCTATAACAGGAGGGTTTTAAATAGAAATTTTGACATTGGTGACCTGGTTTTAATGGAGAACCCAAAGAATCAAGCAGAAAGAGACAAACCAGGAAAGTTTGAACCTAATTGGTTGGGACCTTATGTTGTTACGGAAGCTTTTGGATCAGGAGCGTATCAACTCTCTACTCCTGAAGGGGAACCATTGTCCTCACCAATCAATAGTATGCATCTGAAGAAGTTCTACGCATAGCTTCTGGGAGCCTATGTCTTATTTAGCAAAACTACAAAAAAAATCAGAAAATAAAGAAAAAATCGTTATCAAGGGGAAAACCTAGCAAACAGGCGTCTTGGTAACACCAAAAAAATTAGTTAATATGGAAAATAGTAAAGATAAATCAATCGTCCAATGGTGAAAACCACTTCGGTGGCGCTTTGGATAGGTACCATGGTGAAAACCTGGCAAACAGGCGCCATGTGTACTCAACCCTGCTCCTTTGTCTACTATTATTCTAATCTATCTTGTACATACATCACTTCCCTGTACATAGTCTTTATCCCTGTACATAGCCCACATTCGTGTACATAGTCCACTATCCTGTATATATCTTTTACCTTTTATGTCCATCACTTGTATATATTTGTCCTAATAAGTGGTAGTCTTTTCCATAGCTTGGAACGATTGACATCGAGAGCATTTCATATCCCCCATCTTACTCTATTCATAGTCAGTTGGTCTTATACTCGACTGGGGTTAGACACTTGACCTGCGTCACATTGGTTCTTACATTGGCTATGTTGGAGACGTGAAACCATAAGAAAATCCAAAAACATCGCAAAATGACCTAAGAAAACACAAAAAAATCAAAACATTTCAAAAAAATCCAAAAACAGAGTCGGAGTCAGTCGCACTTGTCAGTCTTTGTCATTTGTCGAACTACATTGCCTCTGCGACTGGACGTAGGCAAGGCCATCTACCGATGTGCCCCCGAGGCATTAGGTCAGTCTGTTAGGTTTGTCTGTACAGAGTCATGCGTCAATACATCTGTCTATATGATAAGGTCATTGGTCGTGTCGAACTACGAGGTCTCTGCGTGTACAACGTAGGCAAGGCACATCACACGATGAGCCCCCGAGGCCACACTAGGTCAGTCCATTAGGGTTCGTCGCTTTCACTTTCACACACACGCCTCTACTGTAGTTGTCGTCACAAATAAGTCAACTACGAGGTCTCTGCATGTACAACGTAGGCAAGGCTATCACACGATGAGCCCCCGAGGCCACACTAGGTCAGTCCTTTAGGGTTTTTCATCACACACAGTCAATTGTCAACACGTCATATCAAGTCATGCATTACTCTGGTGAACAAGTCAGCTATGTCTCTGAGTCATATCAAACAAATTGCCATACAAAACAAATCAAATAGATCAACCAACCGTCTACTACAAGATGTGTCCTTGGAAACAGACGTTATCAAACAACTAACCATGTCTTATTCAGATGCGCCCTTCTTGCATAATCACCACAAGGTCAACAATCAAACATAGCCTACTCAAAGTGCTATCACATCACTGCACGACCCAATAAGTTCTGCACATACATGTCTTTGAAACCAGGTAGGCTTTGTCATGCCTTATACAAATAGTCATAACATCGAAACCAGACTCACAGTCTTATCCGGTATGTGTATCTCCTGCAATCAGGCTCAATCAATCAAACAAATCAAACAAACAAATCATGTTTTTTGCAAATATTTTCATTGGCTTATTGACTATATGGCTTATTTATCTTATCATTTATCTTGAATTGATGACTAGGATTCATGTTACTAGCTTTCTCAATGATGTCCCATGAAGGATTTAGAGAAGCAACGACGTATCAGAATTCTATTTTCTTTGACTGCTGTTTGTCGACTGTCTTTTCAATTTGATTTTGAGTCATGTTACTAGTTTCCTCAAGGATGTCCCATGAAGGATTTAGAGGAGCAATGACATCTCATGACCTGTCTTTTCTTTTGTTTAAGCCGCTCCTCAGGGTTTTTCCTCGCCAAAAAAAAAGACTGGGGCAACTTCTGTGTCCTTAGTATGAGTTAGTGACAATCAGGATCACTGTTTTGCAGCAAGTATTAATCTTTGCACACCTTGATTTATGTCATATCCTAGTGTTTGTCTCCATTTGTATTAGTCCCGCCCAATGATGATAAAGTGCAATACCTTTTGTGATACGGTAAAATATCAAAGATTCCTAACACTAACATTTATCTTCTGTCTTTTCATTCTTTGTCGATCTTCCATTCCGCATTAACAATTCTTCTTTCTTGCATTATGATGAAGTCCTGTGACACAAAATGGTATACATCATCCTGCATCAACATACATGTTAGAAACATACATATATATATAGGCATATGTTACATTTAGCTCATCATGGCATAATAGAAAATAATCATCATTTAACATTACATATCATAAGTAATAAACTGTAAATACATACGTCACATGTCATTATATATATAACATCACATACCATCTCATCATCATATAGAATCATATGTCACATAGAAACAAATTTATCGCATTAGTTGCATAAACAACATAAAGTACATACAACCATCCATCACATAGGCATATCATATAGACATCACATGTATAAATCAAGACTGCATAATCAATAAATAGACAATGCATATCATAAGAATCGCCGCCAAAATCATATATACATATCGCTCATATGTGTCACATCACAATGTCATAATGTATCATAAATACATGGAAGCCCGCAGGCTATCAGATCAAAATACAATGTCTCAAATGGACCTCAAAACTGTATCTCTATCCTAAACTACCACCGCCACGCTCTGGGAGCGTAGGAGATCGAGCAAGCCGGGAACTCGCTAATCTTTGGAGCTTAAGTGGGAGGTCTGGCCATATGGCTCCCCGGGCCTGCGGTGGTTGATCCACTCTCTCAGGCTTCACTGCCCCGTGTCCTGTCCAGACTCCGCTGCTCAGGCCGCTGAAAACTGAGCCCGCCTCAAGGGAACCTCTTCTGCCTCATAAGCATAAGTCTCGGGATAGTATCTCTCCTCAGCCGCTCACTAAACTTCTCTCCGGAAATGCCATGGTCTCCTGTGACATAATGACCTCGCAGCTCACAGGAATCTCGCCAGCTCTCGGCCACAGCCACCGGGATCCCTCTCCAACAAGGCTCGGCTCTCCTTCCCACCTCGTAGCATCTCTCTCTACCCCTCATCTGCTCTCCAAGGAGGCAACCTCGCTGTAATATATCGTCGTGCCTCTCGCCTATCTCATCCCGTGAACCCCGCTCTCGCCCCATCCTCCTCCTTCGCCCATCTCTCCAGATCTGGATCCTTCTCGTGATCATCCTCCTCCTCCTCATCCTCCTGGTAGGCACCTAGCAATCCAAGGGCATCAATCTCTGCCTCCTCTCCCACTGCCTCCTCTCCAACGGCCTCCTCTGCAACTGCCTCCTCGACACCTACCTCTACCTCTGCTGGGATGTCAGGGATGTCTGGGATAACTGCCTCAGCTGGCTGCTCCTCCTCGCCACCCTTGGCCATGTCTAGCATGGCCACATCCTCGTCTCCTCCCCTCTCCTCTCGGATCAGTGACAAGGCTGCTCCTTGTCCCCGTCGACCACGCCTCCCTCTCTTGCCTCCACGTCGGCCACCTCTGCCATCATCCCCACCATCACCTCGGCCCTCTACCTCCTCGACCACCTCCTCTACCCCGTCTGCCTCTGGGACCTCTAACCCGTCGCTCTACTGGTGCTGGCTACCCTGGATCTGTCAAAGGAGTCGGCCTGTGTAGTGCCCACCACTGATCATAAGCTGGAGTCATCTCTGGATCTGCTGGTCCACCCCTCCATCCCCATGCCTGTGCCTGTAACCCATCTATATCTGCCTCTGTAGTGGCAACTGGAATCTCTGGCCCCCACAACAGGACCTCTCGTGAGGACCGAGCAAACTCTGCTCTCCCTCGAGGTACATCCTGTACCTCTCCATACTGTCTCAAAACCGGGTCCGACAATTTCCGCTCTATGATGTGCATATGGGACACTGTCCGTCCCACTAAATACTGTGTCTGTCGACAATATGGCAAATGCTCGCCCTCATCTGACCACACCTCGCAGTCTAGGTATGGTCTCCATGTAAAATCCTGCATCAGGTCTATAGCATGTCTATAGTAGCCCGTGTCTCCAATGTGGTGCTGAATGGTGGCTCCCGTATACCGAAAGGTGTAGGGCGCTCCACGAGCTAGGTCTATTGTCACCGGTGGTCTAAAGATAGGAATATGCTCCCACGCCCATACCATCAGGAGCGTGGTGCCGCAGCTCATCGACTGTGCCTCTCTATAGGCAATGTCATGAAGGTGGAAGTATAACATCCCAGCACACACGAACCCCAAGCATATACAACTCGGCGCTCTAGCATGCCTACTAGCATTTCACCCCATCCCACAGGAAATCCATGACCTTGGCGGTCAGGCAGTACAATACCACCTATCAGTGTCGCCACTAGACAGTCTAACTGTCTATACCTCTGGGCTAATACCCGCCATCTGATCTCATAATCATCCACCCCTAGCTGTCTAACGTCAGCGTGGGGGTAGTATCGACACATCTCCGCTATACCCCTCTGGGTATCATAGACTACCCGTGTGCCTCTAATAGGCAGTCTCAGAATCCTATATACGTCCTCCAAGGTCACTGTAGCCTCTCCAGTCGGAAGATGGAAGGAAGACGTCTCCGAGTGCCACCGCTCGCAAAGTGCTGTCAGTAAACCCCGATTTGCCCTAATTTGGGGCATATCGGTCACGTGCAACAAACCCAAATGCCATAAAGTCCGTCGCTCGGCTGGTCGTAAGCTGTCTCTGAATCGAAACGTCATAGGTCTCGACTCACATGTGTAGATAGGGTCAAGAACAACCTGCAACAACATGCCTCATGTCAGCCTGAATCATCTACCCTAGTGAAAAATGAATGTTTTGGCATAAAATGCAAATGCGTCGTTATTTTGCAAATGCGTCATTTTTTAAACACATGCGTCGCTTTTATACAAATGCGGTCCACAAATTACAAGTGCGTCATTATTAATCAAATGCGGTTAATTATTATCAAATGCGTGCTAAAATCAACATTTGCATTGCATAATCTCAAATGCGTATCAAAAGAAGAAAATGCGGCTACAAATATGCATATGCGTTTCAAATAATCACATGCGTATCAGAATAAACAAATGCGTATCATAAAATTCACATGCGTAGCTAAATTTCAAATGCGTCTCACAATGATCAAATGTGTAACACAAAAAACACATGCGGTTATTTTTTTTAAACTAGCCTAAATGGTTGGCGTTAAAATAAAAATGCGGCTTTTCGCAAACAGATGCGTCGTTCGCGCATACAGATGCGGTGCAAAATGAAATGCGACACATAATAAAAAATGCAATAAATGTCTAAAAATACGCGCAAATTAAAAATTTTCAAAAGGCAAGTTTTAGGTCCATACCGGGGGGTCCGCGCCGGCTGGTCTCTGGAATGTCCGGATCCTGTAGGCACGATGATGGGTGGCTGGAACTGGAGACATCCTCGCTGAAAGTCGGAGCAAACTTTTCAAATCTCTAAGCTGGGTGGGTGCAAATGAATAGTTTTTCACCCCAATTTCAAATATATACCTAGACTTAGGTGGCATTTTCTTCCTACTGGCCGTGCAAACTTCCGTTTTCTATCATCCCGTACCCGTCCCTCCCGTTTCCGAACCCAATTCTGTCAACTACATTGCATTTCTGCCTATCTATTGGACTAATCGGGCGCATTTCCAAATTTTTCTGAACATTTCAAAAATTTGTCAATTTTCCCGAGGGGGCATACCTTCACCTGTTCTAATTCAGAGCTTGACTGGGGCATATTTTTATTAATTTTCTTTGACACAACGCCTAAACGACATTGTATCAAAGAGGGGCAAATGTAGACACCGAAATCTGGTTATTAGCCTGCGACTTCCATATTCTGCATAATTCTTATTCTTCATGGTCATGATTAAATAATGTCAATTATTTAATTAATTCATCTTTTATTAATTCATCTATTAATTAAATAATCTCAATTATTTAATTAATTCACTTCTCTTTATTCTATCTGATTAATTAAATAAACGCTTGTTATTTAATTATGTTATTAATTAACCTTCGTCTTGTTAAATTAAATAAATCATTATTTAATTTATTCTTTATCATATTTCAACTATAATTAAATAAATTCATTATTTATTTAATTATTCATTTAAAATCCCTTTCACACTTAATTAAATAAATCTTATTTATTTAATTATCCTTCGAATATCGAGTCTTGAATTAAATGAATTATTTAATTCATTAATTCTATTTTAACGCATTCCTCTATATTTTAGATAATTATGTGAGTTATCTAAATATTCACTTTTACTCAACTCGACATCTATTTTAATCATTCAGTTAACTATTGATTTAATGTCTGAGTGGCGTCTTCGAGTAATCTCTTCGTCTAATCATGCAATCGTCCACTTCTAACTCAATTGCGTGTATATGCGGATTAATTAAATATTCTGTGCGTGCATTCGAACAGAGAGTTGCTTTAATCAATCTTCATCTTTGTCATGCAAAGATATTTCTTATGTTTTCGAATGCCGAACTGAAGATTAAATCATTTATTTAATCTTTAATTCTATTTCTAATTCGAATCACTCATGTCAATTCTATCAGTTATCTAATTGCATGTCTAATCTGTCAATCTCAACCATTCGTTGATCTTTCAATCTTGGCCTGTCGTTCGAATAATCAATTTTCTATAAATTGATTTGTCATTCTTCATTCCAATCTCTCTCTCTCGAAATCTCTCTCTCGCGAATTTGATAACTTTGGAGAGCACTTTTGTCTTGAATCTTCGATATTTTGCTAATCCCTATCTTAGGCTATACTTGCACGAATTACTTGAAAATCTGAGGGAAATTATACCATACAAGCGAAATGGAGAAGGGAAATCGAGATAATTCATGGAAATACGTGTGAAAATTGGTGAGATTGTTCTAGTTTTAATTACGTTTTACTTTCCCATGTTCTTTGTTGCTTAACGTATGAATTTGCATGTTAGATTTAGTATTGTATGCATGTGTGCTTCTAACGATCTAATCTTGATTCTTGTTGTCTATTGTGCAAAAATCTTGTTTCATTTTCAGCGTTACAGGATGTTCTCCTTTTCCTTCATTATCCTTTTGAGTTAAGACAGTAGCAATACTAGACTTGCTATTGAATGCATACATTATAAAATCCTTAGATAAATCTGGATTAACTAGTACTAGAGCTGTAGAAATAGCATCCTTGACTTTTGCAAAGGCTTCCCGAGCTTGGTTGTTCACTTGAATGCTTGATCCTTTTTAAGCATCAAAGTGATCGGCTTAATTATTCCTGCAAAGTTAGAAATAAACTTGCTAACAAAATTTACCTTGCCCAGGAAGGACTGAGTGCCTTTCTTGTTCACCGGAAGGGGAAGTTCCTTGATAGCTTTCACTCGCTCGGGGTTGATTGAAACTCCTTCTTTGGATACCACATGTCCTAATAGCTTGCCTTGCAGCACTCTGAATACACATTTTTTTGGATTCAAGGAAACTCTGAACTCCTGGCACTTTTGAAAAACTATTTCTAAGTGGTCGAAATGATCATCCTTAGATTTAGAAAACACAGTAAGATCATCTAAATAGATTAGAATAAACTTATTGATTAGCTCACTGAAAGCAATGTCCATCACCCACTGGAATGTTGCCCCTGCGTTGGATAAACCAAAAGGAATTTTAGAATATGCAAATGTTCCCCACTTTGTCGTGAATGTAGTCTTGTGTTGATCCTCCTTCTTAACTCAGATCTGATTGTAACTGGAGAAGCCATCCAATAGAGAAAACATTTTTGATCCTGCTACCGTTTGTAGGATTGACTCCATAGAAGGCATCAGATAATGATCCTTCAGGGATGCTCTGTTTAGATCTCGGAAGTCCACACACAAGCAAATATCTCCATTCTTCTTTTGGACCGGGACCAAATTGGATGCCCAAGTACTATGCTTGATTGAGAAGACAATCTGCAACTAAATTAGCTTGGTTAGTTCTTGTGCCATTAGCGCTTCAATTTTGGGGTTTACTAGCCTTTGCTTTTGTCGGACTGGTTTTGCACCTTCTATCAACTTGATCGTGTGTTGGATGATGTCAGGATCGTATCCCTTCAGATCATCATAGGACCAGGCCACTACTCCATATTTCTCTCAGAAATTGATGAGCCTTTTTTTATCATGGTGTGGGACATCTTTCTCGACTTGAAGGTCTACGTAATCACTTTTGTTTTCCATGAACTTCCGTCTATCATTTCTTGCATCATCACAATCAATTTTTTTTTGAGAGTAACCAATCCTTTCGGAAGCTTGTTGGATTTGAGCTACATGATTTGTCCTTCATAAACCTTGGCAATCTTTGGTTGAAGTTGATCAAAAAATTCCCCCAACTGCTGGATAAATGAGGCAATGTGTTCATCACTTTCAAAAACCTGCCAACTTTGATCATTGTCAGGAATCGCTGGTCGAACTATTACTCGTACAGAGTTCTCATTATGTATAAGGTCAGAGGCAAGATCAAACTAAGCACCAATCACAGCCATGCGGTCTATGTCACCATTTTGTCCTCAGGGAACAATTTGGATGTTGAAGGCTTCAAAACTATCAACCAGGTCCTATACTCAGTGCCAATAGGATCTCATGCAAACATTCCTTGCCATAGAAATCCCTTGGACTTGGTTGACTACTAGTTTGAAATCTTCAAACACCATTAATTGCTTAATGCCTATTCGCTCTGTAAGGCTCAAACCTTGAACTAATCGTTCATATTCAGCTTCATTGTTCAAACAAGAGAACTGGAAGCGGAAAGAACTTAGTATTTTTTCATTTTGTGGGGATATTAAACATATCCCCACTTCGGTGCCTACTTTACATCTTGCTCCATCAAAGTACAACTTCCATAGCTCAGGTGCTTGGCCACCTTCAAAATCTTTGGCAACCTTTGGGAGCACTTGGTATTCATCATAAATTACATAAGTGCCCAATCCTGTAGCATGATAATTGTTGAAAGGGTCACTGTCCATGTGTTCACTCAATAGAGCATCTTCTTGATCATCTCAGTCTCTGGTCACCTTTTCTTCCTCTAGTAATTCAACACAATACATTTCTTGCTTGGTGATAGAGGTATGCGCGACTTCAAAATTGATCAGGGCTTCATTCGCTACATCTTCAGAATGTAAAGTCTCTGATTCTATCTTCATTTTTGTGTCATGCTTGGTTCTGAGAATTAGATGTGACCAATCTAGGGACAGGTATCCACCCACCTTTGAAGTAAATTCTTGGGATAGACAGAGGCCGAACATGGAACATCTATGATCACAGTATCTTGCAACACTATGATACTAGGGAAAGCAAATAGAGTTAAAGGAAGTTCCTTGATGAAATATATGGTTTCAACTTTTTTCCCATTAAGCTACATTACTCCCCTTTTCATAGGTTCATAGCTAAGTCCTAAAGCTTCAGCTATTTGCTAGGCATAACAGTGGTGCTAGCGCTAGAATCAATCATAGCATTGTGCAATAACTTCTTCCCTATAATGAGAGTTAAGAAGAAGGGTTGGGGCTTCAACTTATCTCTAACTTTGATAGGGGATTCTTTTGTGTTGTTTGTAAGGATTTTAGCCAGAGATAGTTGATTAACAGCCTCAGCATTGGCTAACTGTTCTATTGGCACTACACTGACCTCTACTTGAAGCGCCTTCTGTAATAACATTTTTTGCTCTAGGATAGCTAGAATGTTCCATAGAGACACATTAGCGGATGATTTCTTCAATTGTTCTACCACATTAAAAGGTGGAAAACTTGGAGGTTTCTGCTCCTTTTCTCTTGTTATGATAATTTCCTTCCGTGGTTGAGATGGTAGTGATGCAGTGGAAGTGTTAGGTATTTGATTGAAAGCACCTTTAAGTTGTGGGCTAGCTAGATGTGGAACAACTGACTCACTAGTAAATCTCCTCTTTGAGCAAGTGTTATATTCAGATTGCACTTGTGGTGTTTTGGATATGGATGTATTGTTAGCAAACACCATTTCTTCTTCCTCCATCCATGAGAAGAGCACGTGATCAGGAGTGATGTCAGATTCTAGTTCTAGAGACATTCCTTGCATTTGTGCGGTAAGAACCACACTCTCCATTTGTGGTGAGGCATATAAATAACCTCCATGGTCTAGCGTCATGCCTTGGCTACGTTGCTCCACCACCTTTTGTTGTAATTTTCCATGTGGATAGTTTTGGGGCATATGCACATCGCTGCAAGGGAAGCACCATAGATTGATGTCATCAATGAGGTTATTCTGCCCCATGGTTAATTCCCTACTCAAGCTTGGTGAAGTGCTCATCAGTGGAGTAGGCATTGGCACCATTTGATTGACAGTCAGAGTTAGTGGATTAGTGCGGGAACTACCTTGGTACTGATTTTGCTGATATGAGGGCAGTCCGCCTTGATAGTTCTGATAGGCAGGCTTCAGAGGCATTGACTGGTTTCACTTGAGGGTGGTTATGTCATTTTCCATAGTCTACAACATTTCTTTAAGATCGCTCATTTCATTTTTGGAAGAACTGGATGTAGAGGCGACATTTTGTGGCACTGCCGCATATGTGTACATTGACTGGGGAGTTGCAGGCACGCTAGTTGACGTGACTTCTTGTGCGGGTATCGATATTTTAGGAAATATCGGCATGATAGGCCGAGGAGACAACTTTCCACAATCTATCAGATGATTCTCAGCTTTGATGGCGACACCGTAAGCATCTGGTAGAATAGCTCCTTCCAAAGACATGATCATCATATAAATGTTAGGATTGATGGACTTCAGATAAAATATGAATGCCAAATCAGGAGTCGATGGAATCGGGCATTGAAGTCCATCATAGCCTCCTGGGGATCTCATTTTATGATAGATAGTTGATAATATAGCAAAGAGTGATCTCCGAGCTTGTCCTAAGTGTGAATAGTGCTAGGTGACAGTGTTCGGTACCAATCCAGCGCCTTGCCTTTAAAAGACACTACAAGAAGCCTTAGAGCTAATTTATGCGCTGTGATTTCTACGCTGTGATCCCGTGCACCAGACACACGTCCGCCACATCTTGTAGATGTTCTGCAGGTGTTTTTGAGCCATCTCTGGTAAATTTGGGTATAGCTTTCATAGCTAAAACTGAGATAGCACCCCAAATAGCGGGTGCTACTGGGGCTGCTAGTGCACTTTCGACGTCCCATGCCATGTAATTTTTGTTGGTGGTTGACAACATGGTTAGAGGAATGGGTGGGGGGAGTGGAACGGTTACCAACTAATTTGTGGCCTGCATTGTTCCTAGTGGAGGTACTAGTAAACTGGGGTTACTTGCGGTCTGGGATCTAGTTACAGGCCGATGGCTCATACACCCTTCTAAAGCGTAGATTCATTTAAGCTTTGTCCCATCGGGTGTGCCAGAAAAAAAACAAACTAATGATGCCAAAATTTGACAAGGTAATAGTGTCTTATGGAAAACTCAGTTAATGGGGGACCTTTTGCACTATACTAAGTGACTTTTAGGTTTTTAGAGAAGCCGACTTCTTCTATAATGGGGTTTTGGAAAGGGAAAAGGAAAAAAATATAATAAAATAAAGTCTAACCTAAGGCGATGCACCAAGACTTAATGATAGGAATGGTAAATCATAGATCTAAGGCCCCGATTGGTATTTGTAGTGTTCTAGAAAAGCATAAACTAAAAATTAAAGCACATACAATCCATTCATTGACATAAAATAACATTGCATACATTCCTACTACCAAGAAGAGTCATTAGACATGATCTAGATCAATAAACTTGGATTCAATATATATAGAAGTTCTCAAATGGAATGTCTAAACAATGGCAGCACAATTTACAGTTTAATCAAATATCATGAAAGAACAGAAAGGCCGAACAATTGGCATAGTCTGAAAGTCTTTTGCAATAAAATAAAATAGTAATAAAGGCCTTGCGTCTTTTCCTAAAACCAGTGTTCCTTCAAAATTCTGGATCCTTTTCTCACAATAGAGAAAAGTATATATAGTAGAAAACTCCCACCGCTTCGGAGAGCAACAACAGAAAGATTTCACGATCCCTAGTAATGATGCAGAAATAAAAATATTCCCCAAGCCGTTGCAACATAAAAGATTTGAAACCAAGCATCTGGTCATTCTAGGCTCAGGTGCATCTCCTGCAAATGATGGTGGTGGTCCCGACAAGGTTAAAATAGACAAGTGTCACCATCCCATGCAAATGATTATGACATGTGGTGGCCAATCGCAGCATTTGGTTCGCCTGATTCATTGCTCGAATATGAGATCCACTGAATAGGTATGTGGTAGCATTTCGTTGCCTATGTGAACCTTTATCTCTCACCACTAAAGACTTGCACCAAGGCTACAAGTGTTGAGTGGGAAGAGTTGTATCCAAAAGTGGAGGAAATGATCATCGGCTGGGTGCAAAAGAGATTCTTGGCAGCATTTGGCTGCCCGCAGTCGTTATTTCATCCTCTCGCTGAAATATTTGTGAAGAGTAGACACATAGCAAGAGTGCATCACAGACAACAATTGTGGGGCCTACCAAATTTCTTTGGGAATGAGAGCTTCGTGGCACTCGAGTGGAGCCCGATGAGGAAGCAAAAAGGAATGATCAAAAAATGTCCTACAGCTACAACACATGGAAGTATAGTGGGGATTCCCAAGATGCAGAGGAAGGGAAACCCTCGGGGTGCGCAGAGCAGACACGTGGAGGGGAAAGCAAACCTTGAAAAAAGGCCAAGTGGATTTCCTACGATGCGCAGGCCGATACTTAGAGTAAAATACACCCGAAGGGAGCTCGTTGAATATTTATTCACACTAATCATTGTCAGGCCTCTAGAAATTTCATTTAATCTTTCACTGAATAAAACTATAGTGATGAAATGTAACATTACTTACAAACATTAATCATCTCCTTTGAGCTAATCAAAATTGGTCAAGAATGCTAGCTTTTGAATAATTAATAAATTAAGTGTAAGGAACAATTAAGCTTCCTTATATAATGATCTACTTATTTAAATTAAGCTTGGTAACATCACATAAAAAGAATGTATTATTCCCAACATACCTCTCTTGGTTCATTTAATTCTTTGAGTGTACGTAGATTTATGTGTGTGTGTATCTACACACACACCTTTTAATATAATGTTTACTTCAATCAATAATGAGTGTAATTCTTATTTGAGTTTAAAAGTTAATTTCTTTGACCTTTGTTGTATCATTTTGAAATGGTTTGAGGTCAAAGAAGAACATCATAAAGTTGTAGGTAATTATATTTTGGATTTTGTATTGAGTTTAAAGTGACCTATCCTACCTTGTGTTCTAAAAATCAACAATTGTGTTTTGGCTTTTAAAAGAATAATAATAAGTTCTAAAAGTAGTTTATGTGATTACTTTCAAAAGAATAATAATAAGTTCTATAAGTAGTTTATGTGATTATGATATAGTGGATGGAAGAGATCATTATTAGAGAGATGGTTGATCATGAAAATTGCCCAACAATTATGATTACATATTATTTTTTTTATTTTTATTTATCTATGTAGACTTGTGGAGTAAATAATAGGTAGACTCTTAAGCCTTGCCTACTTTTTTTAATAGTATACACCAATCCCAATATATGGAATGGCTTTAGAGGAGATTAAAAGGATATGGATATATATATCTAGATGGTTTGAGTTTTTGCTTCCAAGAATTGATTGTAGCTTGATGTTTACTTTCTATTCTCCATAGTAGCTTCTATAAATTAGGAAGTGGTTCTTTACTGCCTTTGAGGAACCTAGTGAATAACCATCAAAACAATCAATGCAGATCAAGATTGAAATCTATTTTGAGTATATTCATTTTTTTGAATCTATCAACCTTCTTTCGGTTCTTGTTCATCATGCATCCTCCTTTTACTACATCTAGCTTAGTTAGCTTATAGATTTGTAATCTAAATTGCCAGTCATATCTATTTGGGACAACACATCACAAAAATTTCAAAAAGAAGGGAACATTGATATATGTGTACAAAGTGAGACCAAAGAAGGGAAGAGTACAAAGTATACATTTCCCTTAAATACTAATACTCATACGTATGCATGCACATATGGGTTTTATGTGGGTACATGGATTGTAGTATCTACAATGCAAGTTCTGAGTATACATGCATTCAAAATGTGGATGCAAAAACATAGCAGGTGAATTATCTATAGAAAGGGCTTTAGAAATCTCAAGAAAAGGTAATAGCAGGTGTAAAGCCAGATTTCATAGCTTGCATCTTCCTCTGCCATAACCAAATGGTGCTTGGGATGTCCCTAGACTATTTCTTGAACACACTATAAATATATTTTATCAGATGTTATAGATGGAGCAATGTACTAGACATGCATATAACTTGTGGAAGCTTGGGAAAGACTAAAAAATTAGTGAATTTAAGCTTACATACCTTTAGACAAAGAACTTATCTACTCAACAACATTTACTACCTTCTAGCTTTAATTGAGAAGCCACATATATATTAAGTTCCTTAATGTAGGAAAATAACTTGAACCTAAAACCTGATTGCCTGTAAGTACTTTTGGAATGATAGACATCAAGTTAGCTACCCTTTCAATAAGCATTAGACATGGAAGTTGCATCACACCTAGGAAGAACAAAATAGATTATTTTATTTTTTATTTTTTTAATGATGCTGCCATTGTATATACCCTTATTTTTCTCTTCCCAAGTGGCCATGCAGACTATAGTTTTCCTCCTCCTTTCTTGGGAGTTATCTCCCTTAATTCCAGCTTAAAACTATATCATATTTTCTAACATTTGAAGAGATTAGTTGGAATTTAGAGTTCATGGAAATTTTCCAATCTAATATTTCTTATGGATTAATATTTTCAATTCATTTTAATATCATTTATATTTATAAATAAAAATTTATATATATTTATCTCAATTTTGTTAGATTAATTTTGAGATTTAGCAATATGATAAATAAAATAGAATAAATATATATAAATGAAAAATACATGTTTAAGACAACATACATACATGTCCATAATGCAACTTATCTATATGATTTTAATGTGGTGTGTGCGTTAATTCCTTTTGTAGACTTTTCCTTCAAGATAGCTAGTTGCCTTCTCCCTGATGATACTCTCTCTATGGTGAGAGAGCATAAAATTTTTCTATCACACTCATAGACAACAAAAGAGTAGTTAGTCTTTATGAATATAATTGTTCTAACAATTCAATGCAAAAATGAAATAATAAAATTTTGATATTGAACATTTATTGCATAATATTGAAATAACTTTTCAATAATATAAATCATAATAATAATCATAACACATTACGTTCAAGACAAATCATATCAATAAATTTTATATAGTAAAACTATTATTCCATCAACATGTTTATCTATGAAAGAGCATCTAATTATCTAGTGTATTAGACAAGCTATGATATATAAGAACATAATAGTACAAAGAACTATAAGTGAATAAGTATGGGGTCCTAATGTACCATATGATGCTAATGCACTGATAAAAATGCAATAAGAAAAATGATATAATGCCAATGGATATTATAATAAATGCATAGAACCTAGACAAGAGTTGTGAGGACCTTCTATAGAGATGAAGAATTATTAGAAAGAGAATATCAATAGAAAAAAAGACCACTAAAGAAAGATACTATTAAATTTTTTAAGAAAAAGATAACAAGTAGTAGTTATGACTCATAGAGGAATGAACACAAATAAGAACAAATAAATAAATAAAGAGGAAAATGGAGTCTTGAAGAAAATGAATACCCTAGTAAAAATGATCATGAATTAGTAATAAAAAATAAAAAAACTATAATAGAGAAGCTCGAGCAAGAAGAAAAAATTAAAAAGGATATTTAAAAAAATAGACACAAAATCTAAAGGAGAGGACCAATTCAATAGAAAAATAAAATTTGTTGCAAAATCTCAAGAAATTTTCAAAGCATTAGAATAGGAAAGGAAGAGATCATAAAACACAAATTAGTATTGTTAAAACCTAAAAGAGATGGAAATACCAATTGAAACTATATTGAGTGTCAAAGTAAATGGTAGAATGGGTCAAAAATATTTACTATACTTAGTAGCATATATTAATCTCATGTCTAAGAAATTTTGGGAAACATTTAGTAAACCATAACTCTATTAAACACCATATGATATATATTTAGCATATAGAAGACCAATATGACCCTATAGATAATAGAACCCCTGTCTTTAAAGAACCCCACACAAACTATATCCTCTCAAGAGATGGGTGGGGTGGATGATGATACAATCTTCACCCATCCCAACAAGTATTGTCTATGCAGCCAACATAATGCATGTTTGACTATATTTATTAATTAATTGAAAATAAAAAATGTGTTATTCTTTTATTTTCAATTAATTAATAAATACAATCAAACATTCTATCGACTAGATAGAAATCACCTCCCCACATACCTCCTTCCCACCCATCCCCACACAAGATATAGTTCCTAGAGCTACTATGGTAGATCATTACTAAAAAGCTTGACTCGAAACACCAACAAGATTTCTATCCGCCTAATAAATGGGGAATGGGATCCACACCGGCAGTTTAGGATCCACGGCCATGGGTATTGGCATGCACCAGATGACGACACTGCCCCATAGGGAAATAGTTCTAACCTTTCCCATTCTCACACCCAGGGGCAGGAGCAGGCCCAAGGGCATTTCTACTAACAAGCCTTTATATTGACATACCTTTCTACTAACTAGCACTTGCACCAGGGGGTACAAGGGTTACGTTGATAGAATACTATATAAAAAAAACATGGTAAGTTGCAGTTTGAAATATATGCAATCTTGTTTGTAAAATTTACAAAATTTATTTCCCAATCGATTATAGAACTATACGCAAAGATCTTTCTATCTTTCCAACATAAGCAAAGAAAAAAATCAGAATTACTTTTAAAAAAAAAAATATACACCATTTCATTTTAATTATAATTTGGTTAACCATAGCAATAATAATCACTTGACAAGCAATCTTAAACATTGAGATTGCATCAAATATTTGGAAATACACTTTCAGATTCGTGTTGATTATATAATTGTAGCTAAAGAATCTTTTTGCCTCTCCTGCTTTTCAAAAGTATCAATAGCAACCTGCAATTCACCACTGCCTCCAACTACCCGCATTGTGCAAAAATATACACTTGCAACAATGCTTGTTAAACCTCCTACCACAACCATGTTCTTTGTTCTACAAGTCAGGCTAGAGAATCTAGGCATAGCTCAGACTCTGAGACAGTAAAGATTTAATATATGAAGTTGGTATCAAACAATTATATGTCCAAAATTATAACAATAATGAATGGTGGAAAAGTACAACTATTTGAGTTTTAAGTGCTTATAGTTTGAATAATCACAAACTGCAATGAAAAAAACTAAGCAAGAGACCAAATAACATGCAAGATATGCTACAACAGGGGATTGATTGCTGCTTTCAATCCCATTTGGCCATCACTCAATTTGTTCCAAAATTTCCTTGTGAATAGTAAGGGAGTCCTCAATCTATTTTATGAATTTTCAAAAAAGTACACCTGGAATATGCAACAAAGGAGAGAGTGACTTCATGACAGAAGTCAGTAAATAATCTTGCTTTACCCTATAAAATAAGCTTATTGTTTATTGTGTTCCACAAAAACTACAAAACTTTAGTTGATAACACTAATCAAAACTTTCTAGAAACTTTGGTTTGAAATCTCAAGCCAAAGGGGTCAATCCACTTATTATTCTTTCATCTTAGCATTCAAGGAGAGATTGAAAGGCACATAAAGCCTTTGAAATATCTTAGTAAGCATAGTAAATGCTCTCTTACGAGATTTTGGAATCAAGAATCCAACTTTTATCTTTTATCAAGAAATAAGAGATCCTTGCTTAATGATATCTACAAATATTTGAATACATTTAGAGAAACACATTTTAGAAGAGAGACCATTGACATGAGCTTAATGTTATGTGAGAGATTCTACCAAAATGATCTGAAACTCTAATAGTTTCTACCTTTCTTGGACAAGGCTTTATGTCCTTTTACCAAGTGTCAATACTTCCAATCTTTTCAAATATTTACCAACACAGGTTACCCTACAGGCTTATCTGGAAAGTGCCAAACAACAACTAAAAGGGATGAAGCCCCTTCCAATTCCTCTTGTTTTTGGAACACAAAAAATATTTTAACCAACACTTTCAAAGGTTTTCCCTAGCCCATGGTCCTCACCTACCCTTCCCTTCCATGGCTCTGAGGATCCAACACCAATTCTAGGTAAAGGAGTTGTGTACTGCAGAAGAAAATAATTATTGTATTACTTTGGTAAGTTGGTAATGAAGTTACCTGTTGAAGAGAATTGGCTTAGTGGTGAATGAATTCACTCTTTGAAAAGGAAAGCTGGTCCAAATCTCTCGCTCAGGGAACATGTTTCTGAAAAAAATTGTAAGTGGGTTTGCCCTACCCAAAGTGAGTGTGTGGATGAAATCTTTTAGTTTTTTTTTAAGTGGTGATTGAAATTTTTCTAGAAGAACTATGTAAATTTGTGTTCGTATCAATGTTTCAAATCACATCTTGTGATTAATGGATGGGCTACATATTTGGCTACATAAAAAAGATCTAAACAATATATACAGTCAACCTATTATTTTCTTCATCATCATGACAATGGATCCAAAATGTTGATGCAAACAAAAATTTAGTGTTTTATTGAAGCATTTCAATCATTATTATCGTGGACTAAAAATCTCATGTTTATCATTGAAAAATATATAGGTTAATATACACAAAGAACCAAATTCTCATCGCCCCCTGGTTTCTTTCTCTCAATGGACTTCCTCCCTATGAGTAGCTCTAGTAGAACCACCTTAAATTCATAAATGTATGTTTTCTCTGAGACCTTTCTATGCTGGAAATACTCTGGAGCCAAATACCTGTGACACAAACACTTTTCTTCATAATGAAATTCCCAATTTATGGTTTTTATTTTCTATTCCTAGGTTGAAAGATATTGCAGTTTTAGTTTCCCAGATTTGCACCTGAAAATATTTTGAGTAAGATTTGAGACACTTAGATTTCCTATATTGGCCCCAAAACTTTCTGAAATTGGCATATCATATTTCAAGCGCGTTATTGACTTTGAGACCTTTCCAACGGTTCAAACGGTTCGCGAATCGGAGTCCCGGATCAAAAGTTATGGCCCCGGGAAGTTGGCGCACTTTCTAGAAGATACAATTGCAAATGTTCTTTTGAAATTTGAATTTCAAATAGTAATTTTTTGGTTCCAAACTGCCTAAACTCAAATTTGAATGTTGTTTTGGCTCCAAACTAAAGAGGAGCTCTATTTATGGGCGGGTTTCTAATTTTTGGATAACTTTTTGGGGACAAGCTTGCATACTACGAAAGGGTGATTCTGTAGCTTTCTGTAACTTGCATGTGTTGTAGAACTTGGGGATTTGAGATCCTTTGCATGTAAGAAGCTCCATTTTCTGAATAATAAAATTATTCTCTTGTTTGTGGGTTATTTTCTAAGTCTCGGGCTGCGCCCTCATCAAGTGGTATCAGAGTGAGGTTTTCTTGAGCATGTGGATAGATCGCCGATCGTGAAGCAGTTCACACTAGGACCGTGGTTGTGGGTCGAAGTCAAGAAAGATGCCTCTAAAAGTGATGCCTGGTAGGTGTGGTGGTGCCAGAGGTGGTCGAGGCGGCAAAAATTCTAGTGGAAGAGATGCACTGGCAACCCTCCAAAGACATATTGATGCATTACAAGAGCAGTTGAGAAGAGGGTTAAACCTGAGGGAGGAAAGTGAGGATGAAGGAGAGGAAGAAGGTTCAAATGTAGAAGAGGAAGAAGAAGCAATTGATCAAGACCAAATGTGGCTAATAAGGGCCATTTCAAAGATAGGGAAAAGACCAAGAGTAGAAGTCCCCAGTTATTCCGAAAGTCTAAACCCGGAAGAGTTGATCGACTGGATCAATGAGCTAGAAGAATATTTTGAGGATGAGGAAATAGAGGACCCAGATCGGGTTAAGTTTGCGAAAATGAAGCTGAAGGGCCATGCTAGTATTTGGTGGAAAGAGGTCCAGTTGGAAAGAAATCGAAGAGGAAAAGGAAATATCACCAGATGGGATTGCATGGTAGAGAAAGCGGAGTTCATACGATGGACTCTGAGTTAGATCTATTGAAGAAATTGCAAGAGGGTTGGAAACAAGGAAGCCAGTCTGTGAAAGAATATCATGAAGATTTTCCTGAATAATCATCGAGAATGGAGCCACCACGAGAGGCCAATAAGGAGGAAAGAGCCTTGGAAATATCTTAATGGAGTTCGCAGTAGAGCATTTAGGAGGAGTTAAGCCTAGTTAGAATGACCACCATTGAGGGATGTATCAATTTTCTCTAGAGGTGGAAGAAATTTGAACAAAAGATTTGATGGCAAGCAAAAGAGGGTGGGGAGGTCAAAGTGGAAGGAAGCGTTGGAAGACCTTTAGGAAGCGAAATGATGATGAAAGAAAAGTGAAGATGTGGGTACCAGCCAAGAGCGAAGGAATGACAACTTCACCACCCTGCGTGATCAAAGCGGTGGTGATCAAAGAGGTAGAGGACAAAGGGAGATATGGACAAAAGGATCACGGAAGAGGTGTTTTTCAAAGGAATGTGTTTCGGTGTGGTGAAGGAGAGTCGAGCCCTATGAATGTCCACAACACCAAGGAAAGAGGCGAGAAAAAAGCCCAGAAGGTCGTGGAAGGGTGTATATAGATGGGAGGCCAATCTAAACATTTAGATGATGCTGAAAGGGGAGAAGCCCTAGTGATTAGGAGAGCCCTGGTGACTGAGGAAAAGGAACCAGAACAGAGGAAGAATCTATTTTGCACAAGGTGCAAGTGTGAAGGAAAATGTTGTGATGTCATTGTTGTTGTGATTAGAACAGAATGTCTGAAGTGTCGAGGAAAGAGATGAGTCACAAAGTTAATTTGAAAAGGAAGACACCCGCATCATGTCCAGTTAGCAGTTTACTTGAAGACCACAAAGTTTTGGTCAATGATAAGTTCCTAGTAAAGTTCAAGATTAGGAGCTACCATGATGAGGTACTATGTGATATCATCCCCATGGATGCATATGCATGTTGTTAAGGAGAAGTGGCAGTTCGATAGGCAAGCTATACATGAAGGCCATGTAAACACTTATTCCTTGACAAAGGATGGGGTTCATCACAAGTTGAAACCCTTGAAGGAGACCGAAGAAAAGGTATGCATTAGTGCTAGAATTTGTTATGTAGATGGAAGAAAATTTTTAGAAGGTATGAAGCATGAGCATGTGTGTTATGCATTGATTCCTAGAGTGAGTAAGGAGGATAGTGAGAAGGTTCTAGAAGAAGTTTTTGGGATGTTGGATGAGTTTTAGGATATTGTTTCTAATAATGTACCTAAGGGCTTACCACCAATAAGGAAGATCAATCATCAGATTGACTTGATTCCTAGAGCCAATTGCCAAATAAGGCAGCTCATAGAATGACTCAGTAGAAATGAGGAGTTGAGCAGGAACAAGTTCAAAGAGTTGTTGAAAGAGGTTTGTCTGGGAGAGTTTGAGTCCATATGCAGTACCTACAGTACTAGCACCAAAGAAGGATGGGGAGTGGAGGATGTGTACAGATTCCTGAGCCATAAACAAGATAATAATCAAGTCTAGATTTCTCCTGCCAAGGATGGATGACTGATGGGTATTTGTTTAGTGGAATTTCAGTACTTACAAAAGGTGATCTGAGAAGAGTGGATATCACGGATCGGTTCGAGAGGAGATGAATGGAAGATTACCTTCAAGACCAAAGAGGGCACATGCAGTGGTTAGTCATGCCTTTTGGGCTAACCAATGCACCGAGCACATTCATGCAACTCATGAACGAGGTACTAAAAGAATTTCTGGGAAGTTTTGTTATTGTGTATTTAGATGATATTTTAATTTTCAGTAAGACATTGGATGAGCATCTGATGCATATTTGGAGAGCCTTTGAGAATTTAAGAGAAGAGAAACTGTTGATTAATCTAAAGAAGTGTAGTTTTGTGAAGAGGGAGTTAGTGTACTTGGGGTTCGTTGTCTCAGCAGAAGGTCTCAAGATGGACCCAGAGAAGGTGAAGGCTATTATGGAATGGCCTATCCCAAGAACTGCTACCGAGGTGAGATCTTTCCATGGTTTGGATAGTTTTTATAGAAAGTTCATTAGAAACTTCAGTAGTATTTGTGGACCCCTGACTAAAATAATGAGAGGGGATAGAAAAGAATTCACTTGGAGCACTGGAGCAGCAAAGAGTTTTGAACTGTTGAAGTAGAAGGTAACAAAGCAACCTATTCTAGCCCTCCCAGATTTCAACAAGGTGTTTTAGGTGGATTGTGATGCCAGTGGTTGTGCCATTGGAGCAGTGTTGAGCCAAGAAGGTAAGCCCATTGCCTATTTTAGTGAAAAGTTAAAATGATGCAAAGAGAGAAGTAATGCATGTATATGATCGGTAATTTTATGCAATGGTTCAAGCATTAAAGAAATGGAGACATTATTTGTTTGTAGAAGGAATTTGTTCTATATCTTGATCATCAGGCCTTGAAGTACCTAAATAGTTAGGGAAAATTAAATCAGAGGCATATGAAATGGGTAGAGTTTTTGCAGAGTTATACCTTTGTTTTGAAACATAGGAGTGGGAAGTCAAATAGGGTTGCAGATGCCTTAAGTAGGAGGCATACATTGATGACAGATGTAGATTGAAGTGGTTGGGTTTAATGAACTTAAGACGCACTATCATGAGATCCCACGATTTCCTTGAAGGCTTGGAAAGCTTGCAAGGAACCTGATACGATGGCGGGACAAGGTGGTTGGATTTCATAATCTAGGATGGCATGTTATTTATTTTAGGGAAGTCTTGCAAGGAGCTTGTTACATTTGACAGGACAAAGTGGCTAAAGTTCATAATCTAGGATGGCATGTTGATAAGGGAAGCCAATTGTGTATTCCTTGGAGCTCCATGAGGGAGAACCTGATAAAGGAGAAGCATATGGAGGAATGGCAGACATTTTGGTGGGATAAGACCATTGCCATTATCAGTGAGCATTATTATTGGCCTCAATTGTCACGGGATGTGAAGAAGTTTGTACAAAGTTGTAGGGTATGTTAGATGGCTAAAGGAGTGAGCCAAAATACAGGCTTATATCAGCCCTTACCTGTACCAAAGAGGCCATGGGAGGATATAAGTATGGACTTTGTTCTTGGTTTGCCAAAGACACAACGAGGGAATGATTCAGTCTTTGTGGTGGTTGATAGGTTTTTGGTATTTTTCCACATTTTCATTCCATGTCAGAAGACCCATGATGCAGTCCACATTGCTGACTTGTTCTTCAAAGAGGTGGTGAGGCTACATGGTCTGCCAAAGAGTATTGTTTCAAATCATGACACCAAATTTGTGGGGTACTTTTGGAGGACCTTGTGGAAGAAGCTGAAGACAGAGTTGAAGTTCAGTTCTGCACACCATCCACAAACAGATGGGCAGACAGAGGTTGTTAACAGGAGTTTGGGTAACCTACTGAGATTTTTGGTAGGAGATAAACCCAAGGGATGGGACTTGATCTTACCCCAGGCAGATTTTTCTTACAACAATTCTGTCAACAGAAGCACTGGTAGATCACCATTCCAGATTGTGTATGGAGGTAGCCCCAGAACAACTCCAGAATTGAGGAAGATGGACCAAGAGAAGAAAAAAAGTGCTGAAGCTGAATATTTTGCAAAGCACATCAAGAATATACATGAGAAGGTACGAGAATACATTAATAAGATGAATATGCAATATAAGGCTAAGGTAGATCAGAAAAGGAGGAATAAGGAGTTTCAGACTGGCGATGAAGTAATGGTCCACTTGAGGAAAGAAAGGTTTCCTGTGGGAACCTATAACAAATTGAAGATGAAGAAATTTGGTCCCTATACGATTTTAAAGAAGCATGATTCAGGGAATGCATATGAGGTAGAGTTGCCTGATGGAATCAACATTTCCCCTGTGTTCAACATTTTAGATTTGACAGAGTATCATGAAGGTGGAATGGAGGAAGCACCAGCAATAGGGAAATATGGCATTCCAGCACCTACTTCAGAAAGGGAGGAGATTGAAGCAATCTTGGATAGTCGTGTGGGAAGGAGTACCAGAAATAGGCAGTATAGAGAATATCTGGTGAAATGGAGAGGAAGGCCTATGGAAGATTCATTCTGGCTATCTAAGGTAGCGGTTGACCAGTTGGGTTTTCCTCAACCATCTGAGATGTGACGAGTCACTTCTCAAATTACCCTGGGTGTCTGATGCAGGAGCATCCAATGGTGTAAGGGCAATCTTGCATCACCCAAAAATAGTTAAATTTCAAGTTTCTCAGTTTTTAGATGTTTTTACATTTTTGGATACCCTTTTCGTCATAAAAAAATTCCCAATTTACGGTTTTTATTTTCTATTCCTAGGTTGAGAGATATTGCAGTTTTAGTTTCCCAGATTTGCACCTAAAAATTTTCTAAGTAAGATTTGAGGCACTTAGAGTTCCCAGATTGGCCCCAAAACTTGAAAAAATTGGTGTAGCAAATTTTGAACGTGTTATTGACTTCGAGACCTTTCCAATGGTTCAAACAGTTCGCGAATCAGAGTCCCGGATCAAAAGTTATGGCCCCGAGAAGTTGGCGCACTTTCTAGAAAATACAATTGCAAATGTTCTTTTGAAATTTGAACTTCAAATTGTAATTTTTTGGTGCCAAACAGCCTAAACTCAAATTTGAATGTTTTTTTGGCTCCAAACTAAAGAGGAGCTCTATTTATGGGGAGGTTTCTAATTTTTGGGTAACTTTTTGGGGACAAGCTCACATACTGCGAAAGGGTGATTCTGTAGCTTTTTGTAACTTGCATGTGTTGTAGAACTTGGGGATTTGAGATCCTCTGCACGTAAGAAGCTCCATTTTTTGAATAATAAAATTATTCTCTTATTTGTTTGTTATTTTCTAAGTCTTGGGCTGCGCCCTCATCAAGCACACATATTGAATTAAAGACCTCTTTGCATTCTATAATTTTACAGTATTAACACACCTAATTGAAAAAGGAATGGAATCAATGAACTAAATACTTTTGTTTTACCCAAAATCTCCCTTCACTGTCTTACACAAGAATGGTACTAAAGCTCCCAGAGTCCATGTTGGTAGCCCAAAATCACACAACTGCACCAAAACACATTACAACAAACATTTCATCACATTGTTTGTTGAAGGAAATTAAGAAACATGGACCAAATGCAAATGATTATATTATATCTTATACACCACATACTATAATCAATGAAAAATGAATTTAATAGCTGATGTAGAGATAGATATGATAAAAATGCCAACTTAAGGTTGAGCCTTGGACAAATTCCATGGACGAAGCTAGAGCTACAGTTTCTATACTATAGGTGGTCTCATAAAATGATCTACTGCATTTTATTTGCACTCACTAAAAACCCTTGAATCAAATAAACCTCTACCATTCTCTATAGGGTAGACATGGGACAGTATATCCTATCTTTGTTTAAGATATTATTTAGTATTTTACTTCCAAATTGCAGGTGCATGCAGTTTACAATTTTTCTTAAAAAAATTTGACAGATTCCTAAAATATTGTAAGAAAGCTGGAATTTATAACTATTTTAATCCAAATATCCTTAATTTGTCTATGGATCTACCAGGTAACTAGAAACTACAAAAATATTTTATAAATAATAGTATAATGTTGTATTTTAGTGCCAATGAATAAATTCTATAGGGAGCATACATACAAAAAAAATACTATTGATAGATTTACTTCTGGCAAAAAATATTGGTTGCCAGTTAAAGTTTCTTTTCAAGCGGGGGGCGAGGAATATTTCAATTTCCTGGACATACATAGCTAGTAATTTTTGTAGCAGTGTAGGAGAAGGAGATAATAAGGTGAAAGGGGTATAGACATACCTGTATATATAATTCAAAATTGCTTTTATTTGTTCTTCAAAATGGCTATCGATTCTGAGAGGATGTCGGGGAAGGTTGGAGAGAGTGGCATTCTATGAGGCCACATTTCTTTGAGGCATTTTATCGAATAGTTCACGTGCCTTGTCACTTGCCAATTGCATTTATTTGAAATGAACGTTTCTAAAGCTAATAAAAATAATTAAAAAAAATAGAATTTCTAAATAGCAACCATTCTGAGGGGAAATAATGAGAAAAAAATTACCCTGGGACATAATATTTTACATGAGAACAGAGGGGGCACATCATCATACCCCATGGGAAATAAGCCCAGGATTGTTAGTAACATGAAGGCAGGGCTTAGTGTACTAATTAAGTGTAACCATGAATCCTCTTTCTTCAGATGGGGTTTCGCCGCAATGACAACCCCTGGTGCGGTATGCTAGTTTTACGCTTCGCCATTGGCTCTAGTGGAATTACTTGTCATTGAGAGAAGTAGGAGCAGGGCCCCCTCGGAGGCATCCGACGCAGGAGTAGAGGCAAGGTGCTCTGGGGGAGTTTCCTCTTGTCTCGTAGTGGGCAGGGGAAATCCAATAGGGCCTACAGAATCCTCCATAGCCAACTTTTGTGCGAGGTTTGCATAGCCAACTTCTTTGAAATCACCGACCCAAACTAGTTACTATTCACCACTTTCATCTCTTAACATTAGTCGGTGAAATACTTCCATAGAGATTATCGATTTTCTACAATTCTACCAAACTATTTCCAACTACATCTGATAATAGTTGCATATCCTTTTTACTTTTAGGGATACCTGAACCCTATTCCAACGCTCCCATTTTGGCACAGGTTGGGAATATGCTGGCAAATGTATATTGATCAGGTGGGGGAAACTATTTGTTGCATACGGTAAAACAACGTGATTGCCTCTTGAGGACACTTTACGACATCCACCAAACTTTCTAGAGAACCATGCCTCACTGAGGACTTGGCAAGTAAGTTACCTCAAGATTCTACACAACGATGCCACTGACAAAAAAATGGGCAGTTTGCAAAAAAAAATTCAAGAGCCCTACCACAGCAGATTTTTTAAAAATTAGACAAACCAAAATCAATCTCCTTACAACCGTTGCTTCAATCTATAAACAAAATGTGGATTTGAAAAATCTGGATTTTAGGGCTCGCATAAATGCAATCCGATTTGGAGATATGCATCTTAAATGCAAATCAATGGAAATATGATTTGCTTTCAAAAATTAAAGGCAAACAACCACAGACAAATGTTCTTATTTTCTGATGAAATTTACCTTTTTTTTTGGCAAGTTTACCTGACAGAAGAGAGGTTTTGCAGCTTACGGGAGCGTGAGACAAGTTTCAGGTCAAATTTCACACAATATATAGCCTATCAGCTAACAAGTAGGGATACGTATGTGCATCCGCATGAAAGGAAAGTGTTGGAATCGATCAGGAACCAACACGGGAAAACAAGGATGGAGTACTTTCAAACGTATGCCCTAGATAACTTATTTACTATATTTCACCAGGTACTAGATTGTATTCATCCCACTAAGGAGGTCAAGATAGATATAGAGCTACCCCTTACTATCTATAGGGCTATTCTCATGGATGGATGCTTGGGGTAGGTGGGAGGAGGGGCGGGTAAGGTGGAAGGGCAAGATAGTTCTATTCTCACGAATGGACACTTGGGGTTGGTGGGAGGAGGGAATGGGTGCAAATACTAGTTGTGACCACCTGCTATCCTCATCACTCGATTGATGAGAGGAGACTAAATGGTAGCAAATAAGGATGAACATACCACTATAGGATCTATCCGTTGCAGAATAACATGTGATGAGAGCTTCAGGTTTTCCCCTTCAACAGCTCCCACAACCATCCTACACTATAATTTATGCCAACTGAAGAAGAGAAAATGATCTACGAACCTATAGAATGGGGTGTCACATGATGCTACAACACCTTATATAGATATATCCTACAGGTTGGATTGAGTTCCACCACCACACCCATTGAAATTCACGATGGGAAAGTTGTATCATCGGCCATGGTACTTAGGTCCAAATCAATTTTGTGTGTATAAAGACCAAAGTTGATTTTGAGATCACTAATTTGTATGAAGGATCAGAAAATCTTTAACATCATATTAGATGTTGCATGGTTTGTAGAGAATCATAACATTTTCAATATAGTTGAATAAGAACTAATACTACATCTTAATGGAAGGGTAGTGTATATTAGATGAAGGCAAGAAAGGTACTTATATAGAAGAAATACATTTAAGAATGAATAAGATAATGAAGATGCAGACACCAAATTATTATACACAAATGGTGCTATACAAAGGAAGGAATGGGATGAGAATTCAAATTTAAAGGAGAGATATTCTTAGATATCGATAGCTCCTCAATAGATATAGATGAAGTGGTAGAAGTATGGGTGTGGAAAGAACTAGATAAACATAAAAAGAAGATCTTGTATTTGGGGATAATTTTATGGTCAAGAAAGTTCCTAGAATAAAATAAATAGATACCACAAATAAAAGGAACCCACTACAATACAAGAGATTAAATCACATATAGAGAAGAATATCACAGGTTAAGTTACCCAATTATTCTAGAGTAGGAAATTTATTGCAATATCATTATAAAATGGAGTGTACATTCAAAAATAAAGATATTGGAATGAAATTTATTGATAAAACCCTAATTCTACGTGTTTCATGATAGTGGAGGACTCATCAAAATAACACATCTAGTTATAAATCACTCACAGTATTAATAAAAAATAGATTTCTCGAAGAAGAAGGGGACACCAATGGAATAATGGAGTATGATGGAATAAGGATCCCATCCAAACATGTATAGAAGTTTGTGAATATTCAAGGGATGAAATAGGGGAAACTAACAAAATTTAAGAGCAACTTTTTTTTATTTTACTTTAATGCCTACCATAAAATCTTGGAATATGAATTAGGAGTTCAGAGGAGAAACCAAATAATGGGACATAATTAAGGTAGATTTCTATAGAAATTTTGAATTTTGGGATGCAAATCCTTAGATACATAATGTGATCCAACAAATTGAAAATTCAAAACTTTAATAGAAGAATAATTTAAACAAAAGATTGGAAAAGAAAGGAAATAAAATAAGCATAATGCATTGTACGGGTACCAAAACCTTACAAAAAATATGCTACTCAATAAAATAAGATAAGGATCCTTTAAAAGAAGATAAAGATAAACAAATAGATGTATAAATAGGAAAGGGTGAGAGAAATAAAAGAAAAAAGTGGAGATAGAAGAAAAATAAAATTATCAACCACTCAAAATCAAAGAAACAAACATAGCTAAAAAATAGTGAGCCTAAGATGACTAAGATCACTAATTAACTAGATAGAGGAAATATTAGCAAAGTTTCTAGAGATTCAAAAAGAATATGAGGATATTTTTTCAAGGAATGAAATAAGAATAATATTTATGAATATCCAAATAAAATAAAATATAAATATGCATAAATAATATCTTTACCTATTGAATCCAAATTTAAAAATCAAGGTGAAAATTGAGATAGATAAAATGTTGGCCAAAAGTATAATTAAACTAGTAGAAAATTTTGAGTGGATAAGCTAGATGATAGTATAGAATAATAAAACAGGGAGAAACGAATATGTTCATATTTTAAAGAACTAAATAGTGTCTATGGACAAGACCCTTTTCCAACACCATTTATAAAAATAAATACTAGAAAATGTTATTGAAAGAGAAATATATTCATTTACTGATGGATTTTCTAATTATTTTCAAGTGAAAATATGTAAAAAAAATCCATCTAAAACTATATTTATAATAGAATGGGGGCCATACATGCATACAATTACATCATTTGGACTAAAAATACAACCATAATCTTTAGTAGAATCATGGTGAATTAATTTAGAAATTTCTTACATGATTTTATTGAGGTATGTTCTAATGATTAGATTATATACACAATTATTAAAGACCATATCCAAAAACTAATGTTGATGTTTAAGAGATGTCATAGCCTTATAATTACACTAAATCTAAAGAAATGTATCTTGAAAACCTTATTTGGAACTTTGTTTATTGGTTAATTTTGTAAAGAAGGAATAATGTTCGACCCACTTAAGACATCTACTATTCTAAATATACCACCCCCAAATAATATAGAAAAGATGAATACTTTTTTGGGTTACCACCAAAAACTTAACAAAAATTGTTCCATAATCTCAAGACCCATTGAAGAATTTATGAAAAAAAGAATAATGAAAAATTTGAATGGGCATCCAAATGTCAAAATTTATTTTATATAAGTTCAAGAAAAAAATAGCAAAGGCTCCAATATTAATCTTCTTAGATTGGGCATAGCCTTTTAACTCATGTTGATGTAGGTTCTAATTCGTCTACATACCCTCAAGTAATAAAACCTACATGGTCGAATGAAAAAAAGTATTCCCCTACTTGAAAGGTTGATAGCCTCAAGAGCCTTCATCAAATAATAATAAAATATTACAAAAGGCCTACCAAAATCCCTTAATTGATGAGCACTTTGGCTAGTTTGTTTAAGAGCCTACAAGATTGATAGAATAATTAATATGAAAAGAGTCTCACTTAGTGAAATATAACACTATTAGTCAATGTAAGTTTTTAATTTCTTTTAAAACCATATATGTGTAAAGGAAGACAAACATTCATGCATAGTTTTTTTAAAATTTATTGCCTTTTAAAATTTAAAATTCGTCATTAAAACCTTAAAATAACACCATGCATAAAAATAGAAAAGAGGAAAGGGTAGAGAGAAAAGTCTTGAAGAAAGAAAAAGAAAATCCAAAATTTTCATAAATCCTCCTACACATCTTTTAACAAATGGATAGATTCAACTCAAGGCCAATCTTTGTCAAACCCGTTACTTGCAATCAAATGTGAGATGATGTGATCTTTGAAAAAAATAGGTGCATTATTACTATAATTATTTTTATGAGTGAATGTGTTCATGTGACAACAAAAAATACCTCACAATCAACAAGGAATCAATGGTGTAAACACATGTTAAATCCATTGACATTTAATGGACTATATAAATATAATTATATCAAAAGAAAACAAATCCAAAGTTTGAAATTATAAAAACAAGAAAACCCAAAAAAAATAGAGAAAAAATTGGTATATTGTATTCATAAGTGAGTTTTTATAGGTTTCCAACCCATTGCAATGACTTACACATGTGTATAAATAGGTAGATTTGAATAAGACTAATAGTTATTCCCTCCAAAATCAAAAAAATAAAAAAATAAATTAGAATGTGAAGGCTCACTTTGAGTTGTCTTTTCACATTCTATTCCTTCATTACATATTATTTAAATTTGACATGTAGATGAACATCACAAGACTTGAGCACACTTCCCAGGTACTCTTCACCCCCTAAAGCTCACTTTAGTCAATAAAACCTTTGTCATGCATCCACATAGTCCAATCAAAATAAGATAGTCTAAATTGCTCGTTTCCTTTTTACAATTCGTATTCCCTTTTGATACGTGTATCTTGCATTTAATAACAATGATGCATTAATTTATTTAAAATAATTATAGAAAACTAATTTTAATCCTTTAAAATTATTCACAAAAACAAAAGTAATTTTGTATAATAAAATTAAAAATATAATTAATCAAGGCCTAATTAGAACAATTTTATAATTTCTAATGTTTAAGGCATTCAAGTTGTCAATTCTTAAATGTTAACATATTTAAAATAAGTGTTTTGGTGTTCAATTGCATTTTAGACTTCAAATTTTGTTTACAAGTTGCAACCAAACTATGGACTCCAATCGTAACTTGCAAGAAGTTGTAAATACCAAAAAAATTTGGGAGTTCAACCCTCAACTAAACTTAAAACTCTAGTTGTATTTAAAAAAAACTCAAAATGAAATTGAACTATGGGAAAGGCCAAAAACACTAAATTTTCTATTTTTTTGATGAATAGGCAATGCATTTATATTAATAAAATAGATAGAAATTTACATATTCACAAAAAAAATTGGGTAGTAAAAAGGCACACCCCTGGAGTCATATGTGTAGAGCCCAGAACTCTAACAGAACATGGGCCAAACCCAGAAAGAAGTAACTATAATAAACATGAAAATAAAAAAGGCCATCAGGTGGCTAGAGTAGTGCTAGCAGTGGGTAGAGGCTCCCTATCATTTGGATGCTTTCCCCATACATTAGTGGGGTTTGGAGTGATGTCAAGAGGACCCCAACTATCGTCATCTTCTTTTTCTTTATCTTTCTCATTCTCCTCGTGTTTGGGTGAGATTGCCAAGTTTAAACGTGGGAGCCACTTTGTAGAATCCGGCCAACTAAAGCCGCTACTTGGAGCAATATCAGTAGGCCACCCGAAAGAGCCACTTCCACCCCCCACTGTCCCTCTAGAGGGCCACCCCTGGTCAGACCATGAAGGAGGAGAATGCGAATGATGAGGAGGGCGGGAGCCACGATGAGGAGGAGCCTGAGAATGGGAGCGAGCAGAGCCACTCCGCTACTAGCCCCGTGAGGGTGATCGGCCATGGGAAGAGGTAGGTGAAGAGGGCACCCGAGCCACAATACAAGGGGCATTGCCACAATGGTCCAAAAACATCTATAAGTGAGAGACTTAAAGTGCACCTTTGTTTGCTTGCACTTGTATCTGCAAAAGAACATTAGAACAAATAATTGATTTAGAATAAAGAGAAACATATTTATCAATTTGGTTGTGAGAAAATATGCATGCATTTCTATCTTTCCAAATACTAAAGAGGATTTCCACCCTGAAAGTGTGCCAAATCGAATCACCCATCAGAGTCATATGCCAAGAAAACGGCTCTGGCCTGAATGATCGAAAGAAGTCATGAATCCAATTCCACAGCTATTGAGCTCTAGTACAAAATTAGAAAATATGTTTAAATGTCTCAACTTTCCCATAGAATGGGTAGTGAGGGTCTTGTACCCCCAAGTGGACAAGCCGAGACCACACAGGTAAGCCTTGGAAAAGAATACACCAAGCAAAGTGGGTGAGCTTCGGATCAACACTTGCAGACCAAGTGGAAGAGAACCTTTTTCGCCAAACAGACACAGAAGATTGGAGATGCCACCATTGGTTCAAACTGTCAATCATAGGAAAGTGAGGTGAAAGCCATAGATAACCAAGCCTAGGCTTGTAATTCCTAAAAGGGGTTTCTGGGTACCACTTCCAATTCTTCCACTAGGGCTTGGTGGCATGAATACCCACCTTATGAAGCATATTAGCCAAAATGGCATTCACCATACCAACATAAGTATCATGGTCTTGGTTTTGAAGTCTATACTGAGCACGAAAGTCCTCCCATGACATAATACACATCATGAGTCTATGGAACACGTGTTGCAAGTTATGGATACATTTCTTGTGAAATCTTAAATCCTTAAGCCAAGGTGACTTGGCCAACAACTGACCATTACTAGCAAAAAGGAACGACCACCACACATTTCGTTGATTGAGCAAAAGCCCATCATGGAAACTAGAGCCAACCCAATGGAGCTAGGGCTTGACATCTTCCCAGGATTTCCAAATGCTCTTGGCCGCAAAACTTCACACTATTTAGACTGGTTCCCTCATAACCAGAAGGGTTTAAAAACCAATCCCCTTCTAGGCCAGTCTGTGTGCAGGAAAGCCATACTAAATGCAATTCTTGAGAAGAATTTTCCAAGCCTCATTGCCAGTAAGAGATCTGATTATCCATTTAACACATAAGGAAGTCCCTTTCTGTTGAGTGGAGAGCATACCAATCCCTCCAGAGTCTCTGGGAAGGTAGCAAAATTCCTAGGCTACACAGTGAAACCCTCGATGAGTCTCAAAAGAGGCCCAGAGAAAGTCGTGTAGCATTTTTTCAAGCTTAGCATAAGTAGCTTTTGAGGAATCCCAACAAGAAGAATAATAAACATGTGTAGAAACTAAAAATTTAGAGAAAATATTGAATTTACCAGCTAGAGAGAGGGGCTTGGTAATCTATTAAGCTAACTTCTATTCAATTTGAGAAAGAGCTGCTTGCACAAATTCGTAGAGGAAGCTTGGAAGGAAAAAGGAATGCCCAAAAGTTGAAAGATTTCCCCTGTACCAATCCAATTCTAGCCATAATGTTGAAACCATTGTGGAAGGGGTAGAATAGACTGCTTGTAACATAAGTTTTTATTCCATTAAATGGTAGAGCCAGAGGAAAGGAAAAAATTCTCAAGACAACCAAGAGTGGCTTTGACATTATTTTCCTCTTCCAGAAGAGTGAGAAAAGAATCATCAGCAAAATGGCCATTGAACAATTGAGCTGGTAAGTTGGGAAAATAAATTCCTCTAGCCCACTGCTATGCAACAACATTTTCCAGTAGGTAACCAAACCCTTATACAACAAGCACATAAAGTAATGGGGTGAGTAGGATACCCTAGCAGATGGAGCAGAACAAACCAAAGGAAGGGGATTGGTGGCCATTAATGGTGATGCAAGCAGAGGTGTTGAAAAAAAGCATTTGCATAGTCTGGATAAAATTAGGGCCAAACCCTAAGGCAACCAACATGGCAAGAATAAAAGGCCATTCAATACGGTCATAAGCATTGGCGAAGTCTATTTTAATAAAAATAGCTTTTTGATTAGAGCACCTGGCCCATTCCATTCCTTCCCACACAACAATAATGCTATCCAAAATGAATTTGGATTTAATAAAATCTTGTTTGCTCTGAGCACACAATTTGAGGAAAAAGATGGTGAATTTTCAAGGAAAGAGCTTTGGAAATGATTTTATAAGAGACATTGAGGAGTGTGATGGGCCACCCATTGCAGATATCTTGGGATCACCAGACTTATGTATGAATTTTATATTCCCATTATTAATTAGAGATCCTAATGTTTTGGAATGAAAAGGTTCAAGATAAACCTTATGTAGATCATGCCCAACACAGTCCCATAGGGCTTTGTAAAATTCACATGGGAAGCCATCAATTCTCGGGGCTTTGTTGTCTTCCATAGTGTGGATAGCTTCCTCAACCTCAATTGTGAGAAATTTCTCACATAAGGCTTTCTGGACTAAGGATAGCCTATTTGGCACAATAGCAAGACAATCTTGAAGATCTTGTTGACACTCCAAAGTGTAATCTTGAGTTGTAAACACTTGCTCATAATGCCTAAAAAAGGCCTGGAATTCGAATGTTAGGTAGCTCTAAAAGCACCAAATTTCCTTCTTTGATTCTTTTGATACTAGGAGAAGAGTGCTTGGCACAAAGTGCTAGAAAATATTTTTTGGAGGCACGATCTTCGATTTTAAGTTAGTGCAACCTGGCCTTGATTTTCACCCCTATGGCAACGTAATTATCAATTATTTGTTTTTGTGCCTTAACTCTGCCACCCTAACCTACAAGGAAGGGGAAAAAGGGATAGCCACCAGAGCCTCGGTGACAGAGCAAAGGTTAGCTGTAGTCACCTCATAGGACTTGTGGTGAAAGATGGCCAACTAACGCCCATAAATGTAGAGAAACCTTATCATGTGAGTGATGACATCATTCCACTAGTTAATCCACCTTGTATTATGAGGTGGCCTACACTCCAAATTCTAGACCGTACGAATGTGGGCTAGTGTGGGTTGGTGATGAGTCAAGGATGTGTTCAGAAAGAATTGAATTCTACTCACACTAGGCTACCTTAACTCCCATTCAATTCAAAAAGATATGGGGAAATGGTCTGACAACGTCACATCCACTAATGGCACAATAGAAAGTGGTGAAGAGCTAGAAAAAGAGAACAAAGATTGAGCTAAAATCATATCACGATCAAGGCATTTAAATATCCTATCAGAACCAGCCCAGTAATTACACCATGTGCGCCAGAGAGAGTGAGAATAACAATGGCCAATATTGGGATCAAAAAGCCCCAATTTATTATGTATGCAATACCATTCCTCTCTTTCGCTAGCTGCCCATCAAAATGGTAGAGTACCATCCTTATCGTATGCCATCTCAACCATATTGAAGTCCCCACATAGTAGCCAGGTAGCAACTGGCAGTGAATCAACAATCCATCGCCATAGAAGTGACCTTTCAACAACACCATTCAAGGCATAAACATTAATAATCCCAAAAGAATGATTATTAATGTGAAAAAGAACCCAGACGATCTGATGTGTGGGGTTAGACCCATGGTCGACCACATAAGCATGCCACTATGGGGACAAAAGGGTGACCTCTCCTCCACGTCTTACTTCATTCTCAATACAAAACATTTTACTGGCTGGCCAGATAGAGTGACAAGCTGAAGCAAGCAAGAAACCAACAACTTTCACTTCTTGAAGGCACAAAACATCAATACCAGCATACTTCTGAAGAGTATCCCTAATGGAATACCTTCTGGAGAGGTCTATTAGACCTTGAACATTCCAAGAGAGGAAATTCATGAATGAAACTCCTCCATATCATCAGAGTCTAACTCCTCATCCAAGTGGAGAAGTGATTCTGCAAAAATTCTGGCAAAACTGAACCAATTTGAATGGTGGGAGATGAAAATCTCCATTTCTCCTAGACAAATTCTCCTTCTTCCAAAGGCTGAGAAGGGCTTCACGACCTTCTATGAGCTCTTGACATGGGAGAAGATTCAGTCTACTATGCTATCATGATGGCAACACGTTGGGGCATAGCCTTAGGCCTTGGTCATGTGAAAGTATTGGTAGAACCAACTTGGGCCTCTTTCCCCTTCATCGAAGGGTTTGAAGTCTCCTTCACTGGCTTAAGGACCTTGGAAACCATCCTAGAGCCATTGGACTTATTTTTACAGTTTGTAACTATTGTCCATTTCTCCTCTAGTTTAGCGATAGAACTTTCCACCTGACAGGGATTTTCAAAATCCCGTGGCGGTGGAGTACAAGGAACTAAAAAAGGGAAATCCTTAATCTTGTGGTCTATAGACTAACACCTATAACAATTATTCAAAAAATTAAAATAAGTGACTTTCTATGTATGCTGGAGAGCACCAATTTGAATATCAATGGACTCTTTCAAATCCTGTGAAAGGTCCACTTCAACACAGACTCACTTTTGAGGGTGAGCTTGAAAGAACCTATTTGGTTCAACACAAATAATCCTCCTCATAGAGGATGAAATATGTTGCAAAAATGACACACAAGGCAATGGAAAACTAGGAAATTCAATCTAGATTGAAACCCATAACTTGGTGTCATATGAGATAGTGAAGTCCCAGGTCCATGATGGAAGATCAACAAAGAGGATCAAACATACCAAGGACCATGGTTTAGGATTGCCTAAACATGACTGACATCTACAAAGCAAAATTAGAAAGAAACCTTTACTCAGATTTTGGACCATATCAAGGCAGACCCCATGAGGGACCCAGGCCTTTTGGACCTATTATTTAAGTACACTTTTAGGGGGAGTCCTCCCAAAAAAATAACCAACAAGAGTGTGCTACTCTAGCCATTGACATGTAGAATCAAAATATATCAAGGGTAAAACCACATCAGCTAGTGAGTCAAAAGACTTACCTTGTGGAACACTTTTGAAAAAAAATTTTGGGGATGCTTGTTTGAAGGGGGAGCCATTGAAAAAAGTAATTGAACCGCCAACACCAACAAGAACTATTGGGTTAGAGCTAGTTGAAGGAATAATAAAACTAAGAAAATTATAGTAAATGCAGTCGTACACACAGTAAAAGAGAAAATAACGCACCTATGACATGGTATGACACAAGAGGGGTCAAGGATGACCATAGACACAAGAAACCCTAGCAGAACTCATTCACCCTCGAACCTAAAATCTTCAATTTTCTATTTTTTAGGATTTAATTTTTACCATTTTTTAAAATCTATGAGGGATTTTATGTTGGGAAATCAAGATTTCAAGAAAATTTAGAAAAACCCCAAACTTTAGGTCACAAATTCTTGAAAAATTAAACACTTGGATAATTAAAAGCATAAAGTTTCCACAATCCATGATAATCAAGTGAACTATTTTTTTCTAGATTGAAACTGTAACTGTGTCAATTTTGTGTATCAATGTTTCAGATCATGCTCCATGATTCATCATCACACTCTTTCTCTCTCTCTCTCTCTCTCTCTCTCTCTCTCTCTTTTGTGCTTGCATATTATCCTAATGATGGATCATGGAGTATGATTAGATATGTTGAAACAAAAAATTGACACAGTTTCAATCTAGAAAAAATAGTTCACTTAATTCACTCGAATAATATAAAATTAAGCATGTTTCCCAAAATTTAAAAAAAAAACAAAGGTATAACACTAGGGTAAAAAACTAAAAACTATAAAGAAATATCACAAAGTACTTGAAATCTATAGAACTAAAACACCAAAAATATGAGACTTTGCAACTTTGATTTTTTGGGTTTTGGGAAATCACAAAAAAATATAATTATGTTCTTCAAGGGAAATCACAAAAAGATAATTACTATTAACTAAATATATTTGACTTGGGTAGAAAAGTTTGTGTTATTTTTCTAAATTATAGATAAATGAATGAAAATCATGTACTTATAATTTTTTTGTGTTTGTTGGTGTAAATAAAATCTTGTACCTAGTTAATTCATTACTACAAGACTTATTTACATGTTAAGTTTACTTAGGTCCTATGAAGGAATCTTTCTAGAAGGTGCTAGTTGTCATTAGCTGTTATCTTATCTTTTGAATTGTAACACATGTGAACCTAGGTAGTTGTGATAAGTTCTCTCATGTCATATGATTAAGACACTTGTCATAATCCTATGACATCTTGTATCTCACCTTGGCTATATAACCAAGGGATTTCTACTACATTTCATATATCATTGAATCATATTGATAAGAATATAGTTTATTCTTGTCACATTCTATTCTCTCTTTTTGTGCTTTCCATTTGGCCTCAAGATCTTGGCAGCCATAGCCGATTCTAACATGGTATTTGTAAGGAAAGCAGAGGTGCGGAAACACTTTCCTAATGTCAAAACCACAGGGAAGAATGCAATGCAGGGCTTTTAATTTTTCAAATTACAATCTAATTAAGACACACATGAAAGATTTACAGAAATAGAGCAAATACTCAAAGACAATGAACAACAGATTTACGTGGGAAACCCTTATGGGAAAAAACCCACCACACCAAGCTGAATCTCTTTGTATTACAGTAACAAAATATTACATACAATTCAGAGATATAGCTCTCTGGTTATCAATTCTCAGTAGCTACAATAATTGTTCATCCAGTTACAGAAAATGTTCTCCCAACTATTCGATTCACTCCTTGTTCTACTTAAATTAGAATCGATCTCCTTTAATTTATCACATTCGGATTTTGTCTTCTGTGCATCCTTATCTGCCAGATCTCCATCGAAGAAAGTTTCCATGCCGTTTCAAATTTTTCCCTGCAAGCTGTTTAGTTCCAGCATCACAATAGTTACAAAAAACCAACCGTCATTTGATTAGTCCAGCAGGATGCCACACAGGATGATCACGTAGTCAACGACATTCACACTTTGTTGGCATATTGGTGAGACACTAATAGTGTCTCCCCGATGCCACAAAGTATTCGCTATCAAAATTGGTTCCTCAATAGTCAACAAGAGGTTTCTCATTCGAGAATACTCATTTTGAAAACCATAAGTCATATCAAACTCAGAGAGACCATTGGTAAGACATATCAATCTCTCCAAGACCTCATATCGAAGTCTTTGAGTTATGTCATCAAGTGATTTCCTTTCAGCGTGACAATCGCATTTCAGAGAGACTCATATCGAAGTCAGAAGTCACAACGATGAGTTATACTATCGGCAAGACATACCGATCTTGCCAAGACTTCCCATCGACCACTGCATGCTACACCGAAGCCTTACTACTATCGGCAAGACCCCACAGTTTCAATGAGACTTCATACTGAAAGACAAAGCTTCCACCGAATGTCACATACTGTCAGCAAGACTCATGTCTTTCGCTGTGACCTTTCTCTGAGTGCCCCACTTCTTACTGAAGACCATCGGCGTGACTTACCCAAGTCGCCAAGACTTCTCAATGAAGTCTTTTGTCACTGCAAAGACATACTCCCATCGGCATGACCTAGCTGCATCACTGAGACATCTCCCCGCAACCTTTATGCTACCCTGATAGCTTTACATCTCAGTCAGTGAGACCTTTCATACTTGCGGAGACATCTTATCAAAACCCTTGTTTCACCAATAGAGCCAGATACTATCGGTGAGACATTCCAAATCGGTGAGACCACATACCGATAATAGACCCTTTGGCCAAGTCTCCCCGACGCCCGATAAGAACACACTGTCGCTTGAAGGTTTCCATTCGCCAAAAGGTCACAGTGAACACACAAGGTCACAGCGATAGACTTGTCGACAAGACATCAACCCTATCATAGTGATATGAAAATTTCAAGAGATTCAAAATAGTTAGTCGGCCGGACATCCATGATGTCACACCGAATTTTCCTTTCAGGAGTTCCATGTTAGTAAGGATTGAGGTACATATTCCAACAATATTAGACTAGGCTGGGTGCCATTGGATAGTATTTTTTTGAAGAGATGGTAAATCTTGAAAAGTTGAGTATGCTCTTTTTTTGCATCATATGATGACCTGGAGAATCATAAAAACTTGATAGAAATACCAAATTTGGAGGGTTCCTTTTTTGGCTCTTTATTGCAAGTTCAAATCAGATCTTCTTGGTGCAAATCTAAGCTCACCATTGCGTCTGGAAGGTTTGAGAAAGTTTATTTTTCCTTTTCTTTTGTCCAAATTGGACATATGAGGCCAAATCTATGAGGGTTTGAAGTTGAAGAGTGGTTTCCAGATCCAAAAGGTAGCAGCAATTTTGGAGCATTTTGGGTCAAATTTGACCCTTCCATTGCATTCAGATGGGCCAAAAATGCTAAGATCAACTATCAATTCATCTAAATCAGAGCAGTTGTCCGGTGAGGCAAAAAAAAAATTCCTAGGGAGCTGTACAACCGCCTAGGTCGTCATAATTGCACTTGATGGTATGAAATTCTAAAAAAAATATTATTTTATCCAGCTTAATTTTTTCTGAAAAAAATAAAAATAAAAAAATATACAGTGGGTCGATTGTTTTTATGAAAAAATTTGATTTAAATTTTTTTTTTTTTAAATAAAAAAAAATTATACAGACTTTGTACCCTATTGCACAAGGTACCAGACATACCCACCGGCTCTGCATTCTCCATGTGGTAGCTTCTTATAAGCCCATGCGGCCCACCAATCACCACCCAGTCAATCGACAATTGCATTGTCAACCACCAACAAAAGAAATAAATATCCGACATTCAACAAAAAGAAATCCGGCGGTGAATTATAAATCAAGTGGTAAATGCAAGGTATATTTCACCAGACAGTCAAAGATTCCTAGAAGATTCTAGCAGGTGTTGTGCAGTTGTGACGTTTAGTTAAATGTCAAACTTAAGCTCGAGATCCAGGGAATATTCCATCTGAAGGGCGAATATTCTTTTTAACGGTCTGCAAGATGTCAAATTAAATCGCATAGATTGTTGACGTTAGCATGATGTCATCCTAATGTTAGTAGGGCCTAAAGGATTTTTCGTCCCCTCATAGTTTGAGTTTTGATTTTTCTTGTTTTTTAAATGCAGATATCTCAGCCATACAACCTCCTTTTTCAGAGGATTTTTTTTATTTGGGCTGATTTTTTGCTCTTTGTAGTGGTGCAATCAGTTTTTTTGTTTGGATTTTTAGGAAATTATAGATTCTCATAGGTGTTGCTGCATTGTCCTCATTTTGGGAACTTTAGGAGCTCATATCTTGCTCCTACGGTAACATTTTTGGGTGAATTTTTTTATTGAAAGTGCATAATTTTTTGTGTACTTTTCAATAGTGTAATTAGTTTGATCTCATCTACTGCAAAAATTTTACTTTGAACTTGTGGCCTATTTTGGCATTTGTAAGCACCAAGATCAAATTCCACTTAGCCTTTTTTAGCAAGTGGCAATTATAAACACACCACTCATAAAGTGCCAAGCTCATATATTGCTAGGGGTACTTTTATTGAGTGAATTTGGGGGGATTCTTCTTGTGGTTGTGGTTGCATTCCTCTTGATTTGTGTTCTTGTTTCATAATGGATCCATCTACAATTCCACTTCTAACACGTTATGACTATCCTAAATGGAAATCTGAAATGAACAAATTGCTAAGAGTAAAAAGATTGTATAGGATAGTTCATGGGCTTGATGGTGAACCAAAAGATGATGAAGCTAAAAATAATAAGTGGTTTAATAGTTGTGAAGAATCCATTGGCTATTTATGCTTGTATCTCTCTCTTGAGTTGTTGTTTCACATTGAGCACTTGGATACACCTATGGCTATGTGGACTACATTGTCAAACTTATTTGGGAAAACAGATGAAATTCAAGGGCATTTGTAGGAGAATGAATTAATCAATCTCAATCCATGTAATTTTGACAATATACAAGACTTCATCACCAAATTCAAGTCACTAAGAACACAATTGAAGGATTGTAAAATGGAGAAATCAGATACACAATTGATCTTAAGTGTTCTTTCAAAGCTAGGACCTGAATATTTAGTGTTTGTGTCTACTTTCTATGCTACAAAGAATGCCTTTGGGAGTGAGTTTAAGATGCCTTCCTTTGAAGATTTTTCTATGCAACTCACTAGGGAGAAAGATAAGCTTATTCAAATGGGTACTTTGAAGTCTTCAAAATCACTTGCCTTGATTGCAAAGGGTGAGAAGTCTTCAAGTGGAAAAGAAAAGAAAAATAAAAAGCCTAAGAAGAACACACAATCGACATCTAATTCCATAGAAGAACATAAAGATTCATCTTGAAAAGAGAAAAAATTTGAGGGGCCTTTTTGTGCATTCTGCAAGAAGGATGGACATGAAGAACACCATTGTTATAAGAAGGATATTGATGAGTTGAAAAATATTCTCAAAAGGAATCACATTGATTTGTATTCTAGAATGTATGAATCAGCTCCTTCTTCAAAACATTCTAAAAAGGAAAAATTTCAAGAATCTACATCAAGAAATAAAGGACAAGCTCTTTGTGCTTTTTTAGGTCCAGGATTAGGGAGATGAATTCTAGATTCAAGAGCATCTCATCATATGTCATCTTCACAGTCAATCTTCTCTTCTTTTCAGCCTTGTACTGTGTCTCCTATCTTGATGGGAAACAATACATACATGAGTGTAATTAGAAAGGGATCTATAAATTTTGGGGACAACACTTTTCAGGATGTTTTATGTGTTCCTGATTTAATGGACAATCTTCTTTCCATATATCAGATTACACATGGTGGAGATGGAAGAACTGTGTAATTCACTCCTGATTTAGTTATCATTCGAGACTTGGAGAGTAGAGAGATCATTTCTATTAGGGTGGCTGATCATTCATCTCGGTTGTATACCTTTGCAAATTTTGCTTCTGATAGTGACATTGTTCCTTCAGCTGTTGATCACACTAGTATGAACCATGATTCAGAGGAGACATTTGGCTTCTTGAACTTGGGAGTTCTCACATCAGATTTAGTTCTTGAGTCATCCATTTCATCTCCTCCATCTACTATTGTAGTTGATGATGCTTGTGTTGCTACAGTTTTGTCTCCTTGTGATTCAGTGCAGTAGGATCTACATTGTCTTTTCAAATTTGTCTACATGTGATGGCTTATTGATAGGTGTTTCAAACTTGTTTGTGGAGTCTCATATTTCTGATTTGGGGGACATCCTTGATGACATTCATCTTCTCTTTGATGAAGATGTTCCTTCTTTAGTTGTTGTGAGGGAACACCTTGACCCTCTTGTTCAATCTCTACATGATCATTCTTTGCAGTTTGACATGACTGTGGATACTTTTGGATAGCATTTGGAGGAGGCTTCTTTGTGTTCAGAGGGGATATCCTTGTCTTTGGATAATGTTCTACATACATTTCTACTAGATTCCAAATTATCTTCTTCAACAGTGTGGTATAAAACTCTTGTTTGGAGTGTGTCAACTTTTGGCATTGACATGGAGACACTTGAGCATGCTTCAAAGATATCATACATCATCCATCTTCTAGAGATCTTGCATACATCCATGGTTTTGTTTCTTCCTAAGGGGAGAAATTTTGTTTGGTACTTTTGGATCATCTTCAACATTCAATGTTGAGCTTCTACCATCATTGCAGGAGACTCAACATTGAGGGGGGGAGGCCTACATTGTTTCTCTTCTTCTTCTCTCTTATGGGGGGGTATTTTTCTTTACATGGGGTTTTGGAATTCTCATGCATCAATGAGATCATTGTATTTCACTATTTTATTTCATCTCTCTTTTGGGAGGAGTTTTGTCCCACTGGGTTCTCTCCTTTTCTCCGTTTGTGAGAGATTTCTTTGCATATGTATATGGGTACCTAACATGGCCTAGTAGCTAGGACCCATCCTTGCATCTTTGTGTCATTTGCATAATAATCTTCTACTTCCTAAGTTGCACTTAAGGGGGGGTGTTGGGGTAAATAAAATATTGTACCTAGTTAATTCATTACTAAGGGACTTATTTACATGTTAAGTTTACTTAGGTCCTAGGAAGGAATCTTTCTAGAAGGTGTTAGTTGTCATTAGTTGTTATCTTATCTTTTGACTTGTAACACATGTGAACCTAGGTAGTTGTGATAAGTTGTCTCATGTCATATGATTAAGGCACTTGTCATAATCCTATGACATCTTGTATCTCACCTTGGCTATATAACCAAGGGGTTTCTACTACATTTCATATATCATTATCGAGATCTTGGTAGCCATAGCCAATTCTAACAGTGTTAAATATTTGATATAAAAAAATATAATTATGTCAACACAATTTCAAATTAAGATATAATTAAATAAATACAAAATCGTATTATGAATCTAAAAAGCTTTTTAAATAAATTTTATAAAATAATCTTAATTAATTAAAAATTTTATTTAATAGATTGATACATTTTTTTTGAATATTTCATATCATTTTAATTTGTATAATTATCTTTTATTTAAAATTATTTATTTATTTATTTATTTCAAATATGTATTCAAAAGACAAAAAAGAATACCAATGATTATGCAAATAGTTTGAGATTTAAAATATTATAAATTAATTATCCAAAATATGATTATCATAATAAAGTTAAAATGAATGCATATAGAGTTCCAAATTAATGAGCTTGCATATTTGTTTAAAAAAATATTACTAAATATATTTAAGTAAAAACTAAAAGAAAGGTAAATAGTTTATACAACTACTTTTATTTTTCCAATCAAATAAAGGCCTTTATCCTCTCTCTCCTTTAAAATAATATTTTAAATGTTTCTTATTTAATAAGAAAGGATTAGGATATGTGGGAAGATGGCGTTGTGCGTGGTGGTGGGCTAGGGATCGTGTGCCCTAGCCGTGGTTTCTTCCTTTGTGCAGGCCAATTTTCTATCATTCTACGTATCTGTTTGAAGCTTTGGATTGCTGGTCACTGGGAGGTTAATGGTGTGTGGGTCTATTTTCACATGAGGAGAAGTTTGTTCAATTTTGGTGTCGTTTTCATCTTTTTTGCAGTGGTTGGGTGGTGCTTGGTGTCGGCGGGGAGGCATAAGAGGTTTGGTTTTTTTCCTCTATTTGTATGCATGTATTGGGTGTGGTTTGACTATGGAAGGAGGTTCTTTTTTCTTGATGTCTGGGTGGGGTGGGTGGTTTAGTTTTGTGATTCTATTTTCTCTCCGTGATGGATCTAGGAGAGGCTTTTGGCTTTAAATCCCCTTTGGATTTCCACACTACTCTTGGAATGAATTCGCCATCTTGTGCAATGAGAGTGGTTGAGAATAATTTATTTGATAAGGATCTGGGGGTTGGTGGGTTTGCTCCGTCTAAGGGACCTCATATCCTGAAAGTCAATGGGTGCTTGGAATGAAGAAAAGAAAGACCAGTGCTGGTAATTCAACCAAAGTCAATAGCTGAAGATATTGAATATTTCATGAAACATGCATTGATTTGCAAATTTTTGGAAATGTGGGTTTTTCTTCAATTTTTTGAATCATAGGCTCAACAGACTTGGGCTTCTTAGGGGGAAATTGAGATAATGCTATTGGCGAATAGTTATTTCATGGTGGTTTTTAACTGTATGGCTGATCATAACCATTTTTTCAAGGGAGGGCCTTATTTCCATAACCAAATTGGCTTATTTATTAAGCCATGGAATGTTATGTTCAATTCTTCAAAGGAGCTGCCGAATAGGGTTCTGGTGTGGGTTGGCCTTCCTCGATTTCCTATTGAATATTGGCATAATGATATTTTTCAAATGGTTGCTTCATTGTTGGGGAAACCAGTGGGTCCTTCTCAACAAACCCAAGATAGAAAGGTAATGAATTTTGCTCACATTTGTGTGGAGATTGATTTGAGTAATTTGCTTCCAGACTCTTTGGAAATTTGTGCGGGTGCATATTCATGGGTGCAATAGATGGATTATGAGACTTTTCCTTTCTGATGTTGTCTATGTCATGAATATGGTCATTTGTAGCGAAGATGCCCTCGGGCCAAATTTAATGAGTCTCATACTTCATAGCCTCCTCATAACCCCAATAAGGTTGATAAAGGCAAGAATCCTATTTCTGGTAATGTTGGTAATGATGCTAGTGTAGAGGGTTTTATTCTGACTAAAACCTACAATAGGAATCATGGGTAGAAGATAACTTTTAAAGATCATCAAGAAGAGGATATTTTAATAGATTTGAGGTTTTGGATGACCTTAGTCACAGGCTTGTTGGCTATAGATCAAGGGGTTTTGGAAATGGTATAGGAGGGAAATATTTATGAGAATATTCAAAGTACATAGGATGGTGGTGCTTTGAAAATGGATATTGATCTTAGTATGACAGTTTCAGTGGGACCTGAGGTCATTTCTTTTGCATAGAAGGGTGGGGGGGAGATTTCTCTTCCATTGGTGAAAAGAGGGTTTGATTTGGAAAAAGGCAATAAGGCTCCTCCTTCATTGGGGATTCTTCAGAAAGATTTTAAAAATGGGGTTGTTCAAAAGTCCTCCAAGGATGGGCATAGGAAGGACTTAGAGAAAATCAAGATGATGGGGGAAACTTTGGTGGAGTTAGGTTTCGTTAGGACTTTAGACTCTCACTTCTCTAATCCTCTGAAATGATCATCCTCTCATGGAATGCAAGGGGCTTGAACAGTGGCCCTCAACAAAAATTTGTTCATGATTTGGTGGGTAAGCATTATCCTGATGTGCTTTTTTACAAGAAAGTAAGTTGTTGGTTGAGAATATGGGTGGTTTGGTGCCTAAATTGTGGGGGTGTGGTCAATTCTAGTACATTGGTGCCCAAGGTAATGTGGGGAGTGTGACTTGTCTTTGGAATCCTCTGAATATTCATCGTCTCTGGTAGATGTCTTGTAAGTCTTCCATTTCAGTGGTGGTTGTGAGCTTGGAAATAGGTGAAACTATTCTTCTTTCTAATATATATGCTCCTATTGATTTCTCTAGTAAGCAGTACTTGTGGTATCACATCTAGTGTATTCGAAGCTATGCTCCACTATTTTCTTGGATTATTGCTGGTGATTTCAATGCAATTACTGATTTGGATGAAAAAAAGGGTGGAATTTTGAGGTTGGAGCCTTCTTCTTTTCTTCTTCGTGATAACATTTTTGTGTTGAATCTTGTTGTTATCAAACTGAGTAATGGTTAGTTTTCTTGGAATAATAGGTGGTTGGGGGAGGATTGGATTGTTGAGAGGTTAGATAGGTTCTTGGTATCTTGTTTCTGGGTTGGTGGTTCTTGGTTTACTTGTTCTAAAATTTTGGACTGGAGGGGCTCAAATCACTGGCCTATCAAATTATCTATTTCCTCAGCTTGTGTTTCTCATTCTCCATCTTTAAAGTTTTAGCTTATGTGGTTGTGTGACCTGTTGATGATGTTTTCTGCACAACAACTCAGACAGAATATGAAATCCTATCTCTCTTGAAAGGTAAATCTATATCAACAAGCCTCAAGAGATAACCCCAAGGTCTCTAATGTCAGGTCTTGACAATGCATAAACAACTCAGATAATATGTGAAAATGTTGGTAATCACAAAGGGACCTTACTACAAGCAAAGACTGAATCTTGAATTTATTAGATCTGGCAATATGATGATACTTCAATCCTAAATCTAACTGGAATGATAAAGAAATAACAAAAGGTTAGGGTTTCAAAGAGATTCCTAAATTAAAACTACTCCTAAGATTAACAATGCAAATGATGAAATACTTGAAATGGACCAATCCCTCATAAACTAATTCCTACTTAACCTAGATGAACCTGCAATCTCACAAAAATAGTGCAATCTTCTAAGGTATTAAGATTTTTAGATCATGAACATTCATCCAATACAACCCAATTGCAATTGAAATGGATAAAATTCACAATTGAACTAAGCACAATGAATACAAGGTCAAAGCTAACTTTGAAAAGCAACTAACAATCAACTAGCTACAAAAAGTATGGACTAGGGACTGCTACAAACACTTCAAGCATCAAATCATAAACACCATTGAATCAGATCTAACATACATCTAATAACCTTGAGAAATTTAAAGATAGAATCACAAGAACCATGCAAGGTAAGTCAACACAAAAGAGATCACAAGAAAATCACAATGTCTTCAATTGTATTGAATCACCAAATTACAACAACAATTCCAATGTTTTGTTATAGCACTTGCTCATAATGAACTAACTTATACCTTGGCCCTACTACCTAAATCGCTCTTGTATCAAACTATCTATCTTTTCTATCTGTCTATCTATATCTATCAAATGACCCAAAATACCAAATTTATAGAAAACCCCCAAAGCATGTCGGCCTACCCAGGGTTTACAATCATAAAATAGCCACAAACAAGTTCGGCCCAACTAATGTTTACAATAATAAATGGCCACAAAATAGGTTGGCCCAAGGAGAATTCAAAATAAAATGAATTAGCATTAAATGCTTGAACTCAATCCAGGTCGGCCTGAGATCTCCAATGTAATTCGGACCTTAATTGCCCTCTCCAAGTTGGCCAAGGGTGGAGTTACCAATACTTGAATTTCTTTCATAGATTCAAATTCATCTCCTAAGTTCTCAACGAATTCTTCCCAATCAATCTTAATGGCCTGATATTAATTCACAACAACAATATAAGAAGCCGCATCATCAAACTGGTGCTCAGCAACCGGGTCTTCATCGACTGGAAAGCATACATTTTTCCACCATTCCTTCAACTGCTCAAACTCCACCCTCTTCTTCTGATCATCACCTCGAGAAAGAGATGCACCTACCATGAATATCAATTAGGGAATCCTCGACCTGCCTAATCTGCTTATATATCTTCATCTGAACCATCTCCTTCCAGCTGCTACCATGCTAAAGTCAGCCTGCACTCAGCAAAAACCAACATCAATACCCATTATAACATGAAGATCAAGATTATCCCATTATCAGTAATGTATTCGTCATCCAAATAAACCCAAGCAATGATTAAAATCAACCCCAAAAAATTGTTAAATTGTTCTCTACATAGTATGGGATTTCAAGCCAACCGTAGAATCTAGGCCAGGAAGGAATTTCGGGGAAATCCAGAGGTGGATTTTCCCGAAGAAGGCACAAAATCAACCATAGATCATCAAAATTTAGAAAAGATGCAAATATTAGTGCAATCTATCAATTTAGAACATGGACTGATAAGTATTAATCATTATACTCATTCAATTCACCCGATTTCCACGTTTCCCAAAGCTTCCCAGAAAATCTAGAAAAATCTGGCCAGATCGGAATTCCGCGAAGTCGTTAAAACTTTGAATTTCATTGCGCGCCCCAGAACACATAAGGTTAGATGGAATCCAGGAAAATCCGGGGTTGTGGAAATTTCGTGAAGTCCTTAGAATCCTGAAAAACCACTATCATGTTTGATTTGAACCTGATACGATCAAATTTTCATGAGTTACGAATCTTCTGAGCTCGACTCGAACCCAATTCATCCTTTCTATTAATTCCTTTGGATCGAGACTACTTAAGGCGCTAAATGATGAATGTTCACAACAAATCAAGGATGCCTTGGATTGGAATGTTAAAACCCCTGCCATGGGTGAAAGGAACTGGCTTAGATTAAACTTGGATTGAGCTTGAATGCAACATTCTATAATGCGGAACATTATTAAAATCCGACTGGTTAATTAGGGAAGAATACAATATATTCTCAAACATCAAACACAACCCTAGTTTGAAATATTTGATCATTAAACATGCAAAATCGAGCTCCCAGATGGACGTAAAAGGACCCTGAACGACCAATAATTAACACTTTGAAGGCAGGGATCAAAATAACATACCATAAGTAGATCAGATTTGACCACAAGGAAAATACACAGTGAACTCAAATTCCCTAGCGACTAGATCAACTCGAATGTAAGAAATCCAAGTGTCCAAGCAAGCAAATCAATGAAATCAAACGCCCAAATCACCAAATCCCAAATGCAAAAGCAATGCACAAGAAAGATGGGAGCAAATGGAGCAAAAATGAAGCCACCAAGACAAGCTAGAGAAGTTCGGAAACCCGACGAGACAACAGACTTCCAAAAAAATCCAGCCCACATGGAATTCCACGAAGACCAAAAATTCCCGAACCACCGGGTTTAGCCATAGTTTGAATGAAATCGGGTAAATTCAGATAGAGTAGAAAATCCCGAACTGGGGTAAAAACCCGAACTTTGCCCAAAACTTAATATTTTTAGAATGCAACTTAGGGGGATCACGTAGGCAAGCCAGATAAACACTTAAGCTCATACCAAGGCAATGCAAATCCTCAAAATCAAAGGGGCCAAAACACAAAAGTGAAAGCAAAAGAGGGTCCCTGCTTGCAGCAGGGCATGTGTGCAAAAATTGCACAACATGACCCTTCTCTACAACACCATGTTGCAGACTAGTGGAGTAAGGGGAGACCCGCTTTTGACATTTCTATGTACTCTTTTTCCAAACAACTACAGTATGTGAAGTACCAGCTTAAAAGATGGAACAAGAAATGTGTTGGTAATATTTTCCATGTTAAGGCTGCTACTCAAGCTGACTTAGATGCTATTACCCAAGAGATTAGAGAGTTTTTTTCTTTTGGAGGCATTTCTTAGGGAGGAGGAAAGGGCATTGAAAGTTTTGGAGGAATGTCAGTTGCACAAGGAAATTTATTAGAAACAAAAGAATCAGGTTGAGTGGCTTCAGGAGGGGGATTAAAAAACTACCTTCATCTTCAACTCTGTGAAGGCCAGTAGACATGGTAATTTGATTCCTTTTCTTGTGAATGAAAGGGGTGAGCATTTTTCTTCCTTAGGGGATATCTCGGGTGAAGCCATGCAATTTTTTCCTTCCTTATTTAGAGAGGAATCTGGGGATGTGTTGCATGAAGAAAATCAAGTGTTTGCTTGTATTCCTTCTTTGGTCACTAGTGAGATGAATGAGCACCTCTTGGGTTGCATTACCTTGGATGAATTGGAGGCTATTGTCTTTCATATGAAGAAGGGAAAGCTCCTGGTCTTTATGGCTTTCCGATTGAGTTCTTTCAAGAGTTTTGGGACATTATCAATCTGGATTTGTTGGCTATGGTTCGTGAATCTCATAGGAACATGCAAATGTTGAGGGATTTGAATTCCACCTTTCTTGCTTTATTCCCAAGTGTGAGGATGCAGACTGATTGAGTCAGTTTTGTCTTATATCTGTCTGTAATGTGGTGTATAAAATTATTTCCAAGTTGATTGTTGAGCAGTTGAAGCAGTGGCTTGGTAAGCTTATCTTTGAGGAACAGGGTGGCTTTGTGGCGGATAGGAAAATTTTGGATGGGGTGGTCATTGCAACTGAGGTTATCCATTTCATGGAGGCTTCCAAAGATAAGGCTACGTTCATCAAGTTGGATATGGCTAAGGCCTATGATAGAGTTAAATGGTCTTTCTTGTACAAAGTTCTATCTTCTTTTGGTTTTGCTGAAGAGTGGATTTTGTAGGTGATGAGATGTGTTACTTCCACTTCCTTTTCAGTATTGGTTAATGGTGAGCCATCTTCCTTATTTGGGGCTTCTAGGGGCTTACGTTAGGGGGACCCTCTCTCTCCATATTTATTCATTCTTCTTGCTAAGGGTTTGGGGAGATTGCTGAGGAGCAATGTGGCTTTAGGTCTTATCCAGGGGTGGGTGTGGGGTAATGGATTTCCTCCCTAGTCTCACCTGTAATTTGTGGATGATATTGCCTTAATGGGTATGGCTAAGATTCATGAATCCACTAATTTGCACAAGGTTTTGGATAATTATCTTACTACTTCTAGTCAAATGATTAATGAAGATAAATCTTCCATTTTCTTCTTTAATACCCAATGGATCATTCAACAGAGGATTTCCCATATTCTAAGATTTTAGATTGGCTTTCTACCTTTAACCTATCTGGGCATTCCCATCTCTTCTAGAAATCTCCCTAGAGAGTCTTGATCGAGTATTCTTGAAAAGCTCTGTGCGAAAGTTAATCATTGGAATCATAGATGGTTGTCTTTTGCTGGGCAGGTTTAGTTGCTCAAATATGTGGTGCAGGCTCTCTCGAACTACATATGTATGCTCCAAGTGGCTCTTGTTGGGTTTTTTAAGGATTTGGACTCTATGGGTGGGTATCTTATCTTCCTCTAAGTGGAGCCTTGTGAAGTGGGATATTGTTTGTAGTCCGAAGTAGTTTGGGGGTCTTGGGTTGTGGCAATCGACTCTAACTGGGTTGGCACTAGCAACAAAGTTTTATTGGAGGTGGTGTTTAGAATAAGATCATGTTTGGGCCAGGATTTTATCTCACAAGTACCTTTTGGGGGTTCTAAAGGAGGAGATTCCCCATTATCCTTTGGTGGGGAAAGGTTCTGTGATTTGGGGAACATTTAAGAAAGAGGTTGTGCTTATAATCAAAGAGGGCTTATTTTGGATATGTAATAGGGGGGTTGAGGATCTCTTTTGTTCTGATTGTTGAGATGGTTTCTCTCCCATATTGTGCCAATATCCTAATTTGTTGGAGCTTTTCCAACAATTTTTGGATGCTGGTTGGTCAAGGGTGATTGATTTTAAGAATTCTTATCCCTGTGGGCAGATGGAGGTGGCTAGGTGGAAGGATCCTTGTGATTGGACCGTTGTTGGTTTGGAGGAGGATTATGTCGAGCTTCAAAATATTTTGGCTAGTAGACAGTGTAGCTCTCTTTGTGATAAGGATACTTTAGCTTGGTGTTCAAATCCTAAGGGTGTTTTCACTGTGGCTAGTGGATATCAAGAGTTGTTGGCTCATAAGTACAATGGGGTGGAGGTTCCATGGTGGAAAAGTGTGTGGAACAAGTTCTCATGGTTGAAGTGTATTTTTTTTGTGTGGAATTTTTCCTAGAATAGATGTTTGAATTGGGATAATATTCAGAAGCAGGGATTCCATGACCCTTCTATGTGTGTTCTGTGTGGTTGCAGTGAGGAGGATTCTTCCCACTTGTTCTTTTGTTGTTATTTTTCTATGTTTCTTTGGAATTTCTAGTGGGGGGTTGGAAACATCCCTGTGTTCATGCTTCTTCTCGTGTTGAGTTTTGGAATAGTCTGGGAAGACCTCCTACTCGGGCCTCTTTTCTCCAGATTGTGTGGTGCATTGGTCTTACCTTCATCCTTTGGAAAATTTGGTTGGAAAGGAATTGTAGGATTTTTCTGTAGGGATAGGCTAATGGTTCAATAGGTTTGGCACAAAATTGTTGGTATGATACAGGAGATGGTGGAAGCTAAATGCAAAGTCATGTATCCTTTGGAAAGGAGTGATGACGAGATTGTGAATAGATTGGGCCTCCAGGGTTGGACTCTTGTATCTGCTTGTGTCAGAAGAGGTGGGAGAGCTAAAAATAAGGTTCAAAGGGTTGGAAGATGGTTTCCTCCTTAATGGATGTTGGTAGAGACTATTCTAGCTCGGTTATTTTCTTTTTCTCCATTCATAAAGGACAACATTCTAATAACTTTATGGAGGGTTTGGCGATTCTCTAGGCTATTGATTATTCCTGTGCACTATGGTGGTGTAAGATTATCTATGAATTTTACTCACAAGTTATTGTTAATATGTTAAATGAGAAAAAATTTGCTGATGTTAATTGGCAGCTTGTTGGGGTTTTTCATCAGATTCTGCAGGTGTGCTCCATGTTGGAGGTGGTATCCTTTATCAACATCCCACGAGAATGGAATAGGGTTGTTGATTGTTTGGCCAAGTGGGATTTGGAGCATGATGATAATTTGAGGATTGAGGGTTGGGGGAAGTTATCCCCTGATCATTGTCGAGATTTAGAGAGGGTCATTTCTGGTGATATGGTTGACTGAGGAGTTTATTGTTGTGTGGGTGGTGGTTTTTGTCTAGGCTATGGTTTTGGTGCTTTGTTTTCTTGGGATCCTTTTAGTTCCCTGATCTCTTTGTACTATTATTTTCTTACTTTCAATAAATTTTTTACCCCTTTTTATTAAAAATAATAAGAAAGGATAATAAATATTGGTTTTTAGTCTTTTTTTTTATAATTTTAGAAACCAATATTTTTTTATAATTTAATTTGTGAGGATGTTTCAAAAATAAATAAAGGCCAAGTTTTCATTGTAGTGGTGAGCACGTTTGAATTATTTTTAGAGTTAATTAGGAAAACATTCAATTATGTTCACATAATGTAATTCAATTATTTAATGATGGCACTGCAATGGGAGTCTGGGCATTGTTGTGTCCTGTAGTTCTCGTGATAGGGCCTGCATGCCCTTGTTACAACCTTTTTTGGCCTTCTTGTGTATGCTAAAGCTATTTGGGGTGTGGATAAGGCTACTCAGTGAGGAGTTTGGGATATTAGCTACGATAGGGGGTTTATTTTTTTGTGTAGGTGGATTGGGTGTGGGTTGCTATTGGTGTTGGGTGTTGGGGTAGTTTGTTGGGTGTTCATGGTGTGAGGTTTGTGTTTCTTGCGAATGGTGGTTTTGTTTTATCAACTGGATTTAGTTGTTGCCTATGGTGCCAGGTACGGGTTCAGGAGTTTTGAACAAATTTTTGTTTGCAGATATGGCTTTGAAGGTCGATCCATCCTCATCGAGGCTTGAAAAAGTACTAGAATTCTTAAGAAAAACCTTAAATGATGGAGGAGCTTCTCGAGGTGGAGGTCCTCGGGTTTCAAAATCCAATGGTTGTTTGGAGAGGAGTGCTACTCATTCAGTCCTAGTTATTCAACTGGATTTGATAGTTGAGGATATTAATTATTTAAGTAGTCATGCTTTGATTTGTAAATTCATGGGTATTCGGGTATCCCTACCTTTCTTGGATTTGTGGGTGCATAGAACTTGGAATCCTAAAGGGAATATGGAGGTTATGCAAGTGACCAATAATTATTTTATGGTGGTTTTCTCTTGTTTGACAGATCAGGACAAGGCCTTTGAAGGAGACCCATATTTCTATAACTAGGTGGGTTTGTTTATTAAGCCTTGGCATGTAGGGTTTAATTTGATTAAGGAACTTCATTCAAAGATTCATGTGTGGATGAGACTCTCTTGGCTTCCCCAAGAGTTCTGGGGAAATAATTTCATGCATATGATTGATGTTGTTTTGGGCAAGCTGATAGGTCCTTCGTAGCAAACAATGAATAAAAAGGTAATTTCATGTGCTCGTATTTGTGTGGGAATTGGTTTAAATAGTATTTTACTAGATTCGATGGAGATCTAGGTTGGGTCCACTTCTTGGGTTCAACAACTTGATTACAAAGCTCTTCCCTTTTGTTGTCGGATATGTCATGATTATGATCATCTATAGAGGAAGATTCATAAACTCAACCCCTCTAGGGGGCTTATGAATGCATCATCTTCCATGATGTAGCCTTGCCCTCATCCTCCTAAGGATAAATGGAAGGATCCTTTATTTGAGGGAGAAGTTGATAAGGAGGGTTTTATTTTGGTTAAGCCTTGTAATAAGGGTAGAGGTTTGAAGTGAACTTTGAAGGTTAGGTAGACAAATGTTTCTTTTAATAAGTTTGAGGCTTTGGAAGATCCAGATTAACAAGTCATGGGGCTTTCTAATAGGTTGCATGTCATTTTTGGATAATGGGGGAATGAACCAACTGGATCCTAGTTGTAACCCAAACATTGTTGGGGATGATTGTATTGCTTCTCATGTGGATACAAATTAGTCTATTGTTCCTAGGTGACATAACTATGTTGGTGGACAAGGAGGTGGGAGACAGTTTGGTCTTGACTCTATATGATCCATTATTAGAAGCTACAACTTTGGTTCCTGGAAAGAGTAATAAAATTGTGTTGACTTTGTGACTATCAAAAAAATCTTAAAAAAGGAATCTCAAAGAAGGCTTCAAAGGTGGGTAGAAAGAAGGATTAGGAAAAAATTAAAGTCTTGGGGGAGAATTTAGTGGAGTCAAGGCCAATCAAGACCATTGAATCCCACTTCTCTAACCTCCATCAATGATTTTCTTGTCATGGAATGTAAGGGGATTGAATGGCTCCCCTATACAAAAGGTTTTTGACATTTAATTAAATTACACTATCTTATTGTTGTGTTCATTCAAGAGACTAAGTTGTCTATGGATGGTATGCTTAATCTGGCCTCTAAGGTTTGGAGGTGGGGTCAATGTAAATGTATTGGGGCAAATGGTAGATCTAGAGGGATTTATTGTCTCTAGAATCCTTGCAAGATATCTCCTATTTGGTGGATAGCTGGTAGAAATTTCTTATCCATGGCTGCTTCAAGCTTTGAGTCTAGAAAAATAGTTTTGCTTACTAATGTGTATGTCCCAATGAAGCTTCCTAGAAAGTGTCAACTTTGGGCTCATATCAGGTATGTATGCTCCTTAGGTCCTTTTCTTCCATGGATTATTGTTGATGATTTTAATGATATTACCAATTTGGAGGAAAAAAGGGGAGAGGTACAAAGAGGTATACATAACCTCATAATTATAATAAGCTAAAAACCCTTCGTTTTTCTTACCAATCACTTTAGCCATACCAATTATTTATTTTTAGGATTAATAATTGCTTAATTTTTTGTAAAATGATGTATAAATCTTTATTTCCTAAATCAATTGAAATTAACTGACTATCATTGATATAATGGTATAGCTTTAAGTCATTGTATATGAAATTATGCACAACTGAGTGGACTTTAAGTGGACTTCAAGTAGTTGAAGATAGAGCATCGGAAGTGTAGGTGTTGGAAATTCAAGCGTGCATAGTGGAACAAGTCCTTTTAATGCTTTATGTTAAATTTTTGTTTAAAAACTTTACGGCTCAACTCCGAGCCTTTAATATGTTTTATGTTATCAAAATTAGTTAGTTGGTCAGTTGTAGTTCTATTAAAATACTTCTTCAATGATGATCTTCCACTATCTAAAATTTAGGATTTTGTTAGCAGTATAGTATATATATGTAACTGCCAGAAACAATGCATACGTCATATTGTTATGATGTTATGATATGCTTTGAACACTGTTCATCTGTCTTTTGTTTTAAAATTTTATGATATGAATAAATAAATGTCACCAATTGTATAAGAGCGAATTTGCACCCTACATGCAATTCCCCTTTTTTCCTCTATACACTTTAGAAAATTTAATTTAGAGGCTTAAAATTACTTAAGCCTGCTTATGGCAGTCCACTTGGCATCTATTTTGTGTGTTAGTGGAGGTGTTTCTATTGGGGACACCCGCACGGCGTGCAGATGTCCGTGCAGCGGACTTACGTCCCTGGCAGATTCCTATGGCTAAACCACCAGAGGTGTTACTCTTCCCATTGGCAGCCAAGTTGTAATGCCTCCTTCAACCACTTGACCTGAATATGGTCATTTTCTTTCTCATTCGTTCATAATTAGTATTTGAACTTGCATTTGGAGGTTGGAATAAATCTTGAACAAACTTAGCTCTCATACTTGCATTCTCACAAGCTCACTTTCACTCACTTCCAAGCATTCCAAGCATTCCATTGCAGCAACATCACACTCCATCACTTTGGTAGAGCACATTTGGGACCATGCCATTGTAGAAGAGGCTTGAGTTCGTCTCATTTCTCCTCCAAGCAGCCTTGAGTGCTCTTGGTGGAGGTGGTAAGCTTCCCTCTCCTCTCGTCTATCACTTGGTTGAGTAGCATAGTACTTTTTTTGTAGTGCTTGTGTATTTATCACTTCTTTATCTCTTTTCCTTCGGTTGTCTGTGGAGGTGGGAACACCTAAACGGGGGTCTGACTGAGGTAGGCCCCTATACAGCCACCCAACATTCTCTCTCTTGTTGTGTGTAGGTGTGTGAGCTCTCAAAGGATTAGCTGGAAAACAAGTTCATTGGTGAGATTCTCCTCATCTTTATCACTCTTGCTTATTTAGTTTACAATATTAGAGATTATTTAATTTACTTAGTTCTGTCATTTTGGCCCTTTAGTTAGCTTGTTGGGCCATTGCTAGTTTTTGGTGGCTTGACCTTATCTTTGTCATTGTCTGGCCGTATGGACTACAACGTGCTTTCAAGACGATAGTGCGTCGCGTTGTCGTCTAAAGTCTATGCTTCTGTCTTTGGACATAGAGATTTTTGAGAAAAAATGTTAAGCCTAGAAACTAGCTCACCTAGCCTCTTTCTACATTTCAAGCTTGTTGAGTAGCTGAGAGGCCCTACGGTCCTCGCTACCCTTGCCTTACATACCCTAAACATTGCACTTAGCTAAGGTAAGTTAGGGTAGCCTCTCGCATCTTGAACCTCCATGACCTAGGGTCTTGCACACAATTTTCCCCCTCTCTTACATTTTTGGTGAACCCGACGTGAACCATTTTAGTTTTGTCCTTGCGATACTGACAGTCCCTTTCCTCGTACTTTAGGAGTGTTGTAGGTGTGAGTGTTGTAAGGATGTCGCCTTGCAACCCAACCTACGACCCCTAGTTAACGTAGTTGGAAGGTTCCAAAGGTATTGCATGATGAAACCTTAATTGGATCACCGCCTTATCCAATAACCTTTGGGTATTCTATGAAGGTGTTGTCTAGTGTGCGTAATGGCCTCCTTTTTGCATCAACCCATCCCATGTATGCAACCTATGGATAGTAGTGTTGGCATAACCTTTAGTTCACAGGACCTGCCAATGGGCTTCAATAGGGAACCATCTCCTCTTTACATTCCTGCACGAATCAATGGGAACATCTTAGTCGGTGCTCTCGTTGACCCAACATCACAAGTGAATATAATAATAGAGGAGATTATGCTAATTAACATTTTACATAAGGATGGATATGATGCCCCAATAAGTTTCATTCACACACATCACGGGCTTTCTGTACCCCCCTTGGGTAGCATTGTCCTATCGGTCTTAGTCGAGCCTAAGTTCGTAAACCTCTTGTTTGATATCATCCTGTAAGGAAAGAAGAGGTGCAGAAACAAATTTCCTAACATCAAAACCACAGGGAAGTAAGCAGACAGTACTTTTAATTTTCCTAATTACAATCCAATTAAGACACACATGAAATATTTGCAGAAACAGAGAAGATACTCAAAGACAATGAACAACAGATTTACGTGGGAAACCCTTTCAGGAAAAAACCCACCACACCAAACTGAATCTCTTTGTATTACAATAACAAAAATTACATACAATCAGAGATACAACTCTCTAGTATTAGTTCACAGTAGCTAATTCACTGTTCATCCAGTTACAGAAAAGCTCTCAACAATTCGATTCCACTCATCGTGATTTCAAATCAAAATTGATCCTTTAAATCTTATCACATTCTGGTTTTTTCCTTCTGTTGATCCTTATCCACTAATGCTCCATCGAAGAAAGTTTCCATGCATTTTCAGATTTTTCCTTGCATGCAATTTTTTTTAGTGTTGCAACCGATGCAAAAATCCAAACATCATCCATTTGAAAAATTGCTTCCTCTGATTGCTCTAGCGGAATGCCACATAGGATGGTCACACGGTCAACGGCAATCAAACTTTGTTGGCATATCAGTGAGAGACTAACAGTGTCTCCCTAATGCCACAAAGTTTCTCTATTGATATCGGCTTAAGTCTCCAATAGTCGGCAAGACAACATAATGAGTGTCACATGTCATACCGAAACCATCAATGTCCATTTCATTCCTATCGGCAAGATTTTACCTTATTGGTGAGACTCATAACGAATGCATACAAGTTATATCAATTAGACATTCCATCGGCAAGACATACCGATCTTCACCGAGACCTTTCACCGAACCTTCATGTTACATCGATGAGCATTGACAAGTTAGTGAGACTTATCGTCTTCGCCAAGACCTTATACTGAGGTCTTAAGTCACCTTGAGCGTTGCATTCACTAGTCGGCAAGAATTATGTCTTTTGCCGAGACCACATACCGAACGCCCATGTCTTGCCGAGTCGGCAAGACATTTGACTTCGCCAAGATGTTTCACCGGGCACCAAGAGCTACACCGATGACTGTCGGGGTGACTTATCCAAGTTGCCAAGACTTCTCAGTGAAGTCTTTTGTCACTGCGAAGGCACCACGAGAATACTCCCCTCGGCGAGACATTCTATTCGCCAGGACTTCATCTCGAGAGCCTTGTGTTTACTTGATGACCAGATGTTGTTAGTGAGACTTTCACCATTCGCTGGGACCTCTCCCTGACACCCGTGAGTTAGCCCAATAAGATCAAACTGTCGCTTAGAGATCTCCATTCGCCAAAAGGTCACACCGAACATAGAAAGTCACAGTGATAGACTTGTCGGCAAGACATCAACCCTATCACAGCGATATGAACCTATCAAGCAGATTTAGAACAGTTAGTCGCCTAGACATGAACAATTTCACAAAAAAATTTCCCTTTAGGAGTTCCATGTCAGTAAGGATGAGGCACATATTCCAAGAAGCTCCCACTTGATGAAGATCTTACTGACATCTCTAGAGCATAATACAACTACTAAAACTCATGGGCCAAGAGGCCCATCAAATTGGCACACCACCTGAACTTGTTTGTGCTCATAGGCTTCGTCAATGCATTTGCAACATTCTCCAAAGTATCCACTTTCTCCAAAGAGACCTTCCCATCCTCCACCATATCTCATACAAAGTGATACTGTACATCTATATGTTTCATCCTGGCATGGAAAGTAGGATTCTTTGCCAAACATATAGCACTCTGGCTGTCATAGTAAATAGTAATTTTTTCTGCATCAAAGCCAATGTTAGAACACAAATGTTTTAACCAGATTGCTTCTTTACAGGCATGTGTAGCTACCATGTATTCTGCCTCTGTAGTGGACAAAGTGACTACAGCCTGTCGCTTGCTCATCCAACTCACTACACCATTCATCATGAAAACATATCCATTGGTGGATCTTCTACTGTCAATGTCCCCTGCCCAATCAGAGTCCACATAACCTTGAATACTGAGAGTCCTCTGTGATTCAATCAAGTTCCCATGGTAACATAGAGCATAGTCTGAAGTACCCTTTAGATATCTAAACACTCTCTTCACAACATCCCAATGTGTCCTTCCTGGATTAGCCATAAATCGACTAAGAACTCCCACTGCTTGGGCAATGTATGGCCTTGTATAGACCATTGCATACATAAGGCTTCCAACCGCACTAGCATATGGCACACTGGTCATGTCCTCCATCTCAGTAGGAGATTTTGGACAATCCTCAATAGATAGCTTTGTTCCCCATGTAATTGGAACAACTAGCTGCTTGCACTCAGTCATACAAAATCTCTCTAGAACAGTCATGATATACTTACTCTGACTGAGCCAAACTTTTCTATCTTTCCTATCCCTGGTTATTTCCATTCCTAGAATATACCCTACTGCACCAAGATCTTTCATTTCAAACTTTACAGACAACTGAGACTTAAGATCAGAAATCATTAGCTTACTATTGCCTATGAACAACATATCATCAACATAGAGAGCAATAATAAGTATTTGATCACTTTCAGTTTTGTAATATACATAATGATCACATTTTGATCTTACAAATCCCAATGACAAAACAAAAGTGTCAAATTTCTGGTACCACATTCTAGGAGATTGTTTTAACCCATACAGAGATTTCTTCAACTTGCAAACCAGTCTTTCCTTACCTTTTTCCACGAAGTGCTCCGGCTAGGACATATAAATTTCTTCAAGATCACCATGAGGAAATGTTGTCTTCACATCCATCTGTTCAATCTCTAAGTCATACGCTGATGCAAGTGACAAAAAAAATCTAATAGATGTTAGCTTAGCTACAGGAGAGAAGATTTCTCCATAGTCAATTCCCTCTACCTGGGAATAACCTTTTGTAATCAGCCTTACTTTATATTTTTCTACACTGCCATCCAGACCAATTTTATTTTTAAATACCCACTTGCAGCCCACAAATTTTCTGCCTTTAGGCAAGGGAACCAAACTCCAGTATCATTCTTTTCTAATGATGCCATCTCTTCATTCATGGCTTCCAACCAAGAGTTTGAATCAAACATTTTAAATGCCTCTTTCATAGTCCTAGGTTCATCGGTGCTAGAAATTAAAGCATAGGCACAAGTAGACTCTATTAAAGAAAACCCATACCTATCAGGTTGCTTTCTTTCATGAGTTGACCTCCCTCCTGCTGAGGCTGAGGTGGTTCTTCATCTTCTTAGAACTTTTAGAACTACTTGAGCTCTCCTCAGTATTAGGTACAATTTGATTTTCAATTCCTCTTTATCTGGTGTCAGAGGAATTCCTGCTACATCCTTTTCATTTTGATTTCTTCTCGATTGCATATCAATGTAGAAGGTTTTCAGCTCACGAAGATAAGCGGCTTTTGTTGTACAAAACCTTCTCAGTCTCAGGGTTCCAAAGGTTGTATCCTTTTATGCCAGCACTATAGCCAATAAAAATACACTTCACAGCTTTGTTTTCCAACTTGGATCTTTTTTCAAATGGCACATATGCATATGCCTCACAACCAAAGACACGAATATTTCTCAGAGAGGGCTTCTTTCCAGACCATGCTTCCAAAGGCGTCTTCTCAACAAGAGCAGAGTTAGAAGAATGATTTACCAAGTAACATGTTGTAGAGACTGCTTTAGCCCAGAACTTCTCCTCCAAGCTAGCATTGCTTAGCATACTTCGTGCTCTTTCCATTACTATCCTATTGAACCTTTCAGCAACTCCATTTTGCTGTGGAGTATAAGGTGTAGTCTTATGTCTTTTAATCCCATGATCTGTACAGTACCTTTCGAATTCATCTGAACAAAACTCACTGCCATTGTCAGTCCTTAAGCATTTTATTTTCCTACCAGTTTGATTTTCAACAAGGTTTTTAAATTCCTTAAACCGACTGAACACTTTTGATTTACTTTTCAAAAAATATACAAATGTTCTTCTTGAATAATCATCAATAAACGACACATAATATCTTGATTTAGACAGAGAAGGAACATTCACTAGACCAAACACATCAGAATGAATATCATCAATAAACGACACATAGTATCTTGATTTAGACAGAGAAGGAACATTCACTAGACCAAACACATCAGAATGAATATAATCAAGCAAACTAGAAGATTTGTGAGGACTGGAATAAAATGAAACACGCTGTTGTTTACCATATATGCAATGTTCACAAAATTCGAATTCAAGATCACAATCTTCAAGCCCTTCTACCAGGTTTTTATTTTTCATGGTTTTTAAACCTTTCTCACCAATGTGGCCTAGCCTATGATGCTAGAGCATAGTATTTTCTACTGGAAGTTTAACCTCCATGGCGTTTACTCCATCATGAATATTTTCCTTTTTATCTCCATGAGTAGCCTTAAGTGAATTCACAGAGACACTATTGCATTGAATAGCTTGTGCATCCAGCTTGTACAAGGTACCAATTCGAGCACCCCTAGCCAACACCATAGAGCCTCTAGTCATATTGCAGCCATTTCCAGAGAACATGACATGCACTCTGATATCATTCAGCTTACTTACAAAAAGTAGGTTTTGAGCTAGACCTGGTATATGCATCACATCATTGATTCCCTTCACTCTTCCATCAGGGAATTGAATTCTGACTCTTCCACGACCAACAATTTCCAAAGATGAATCACTTGCCAAGTAAACCTTTCCACCATTGTATTCTTCATACTTCATGAACCAATCTCTATGAGATGTCATGTGGAAAGATGCTCTAGAATCAATCAGCCAGACATCATCTGATGCCCATGTAGCCAAAGCTGTAATGAAGGCATCTGCATCACTTGGAGAAGAATCATTTATAGAAGAGTTCTTCTTTTTCTCCTCCTTGCAGTCCCTTCGGACATGACCAGGTTGCCCACAATTCCAAAATTTCACCTTCGACTTCTTGCTAGGAGACTTTGATCTCCCTTCTGATTTCAATCTGGATTTCTTGTCCTTCTTATTGCCTTTCTCCTTCAGTCTACCTCTAATAGCTAGAGCCTCCTTTGCCATCTCATAAGATTTTCTTCTCATTTCTTCTGATAACAGAGAAGCAACAACATCTTCCATCTTGAAAGTGGATGTCGTACTCCCAATAGCCATCACTAGATGATCCCAAGAATCTAGCAAAGAACACAGCAACAACATGCAACAATCTTTATCTTCAATCTTCACACCAACTGAGTTTAACTGAGCAATCAGCATGTTGAAAGCATTCAAGTGATCAACAACAAATCCTCCCTCTTGCATTCTCAAAGAGTATAGCTTCTTCCTCAAGAACATCTTGTTCACCAAGGACTTGCCTTGATAAATCAATGCAAGTCTTTTCCACAAGGAAGATGCAGTATTTTCTTCATGCACGTTTAGAAGAACAGAGTCTGCCAAACAGAGCCTTATCAGCCCTTTTGATTTTCTATCTGCCAAGTCCCAATCCTCTTGCTTCATGCCTTGAGGCACTGTTCCAGACACAGTAGTCCAAAGATCTTGGTCTACCAACAGATCTTCCATTTTGAGTTTCCACAACTCAAAATTGCTACCATTGAATTTATCTATATCCATCCTTCTGGATGTGCTTGCCATCTTAATTTGTAATTAAATTATCAGACCTCTACAAAACTCCCACTAGAAAAGGATTGACACAAAAAAGCCAACCCACTCACAAGGACAACACAACTAGCCAGGCTCTGATACCACTTGTAAGGAAAGTAGAGGTACAGAAACAACTTTCCTAACGTCAAAACCACAAGGAAGTAAGCAAACAATACTTTTAATTTTCCAAATTACAATCCAATTAAGAAACACATGAAATATTTGCAGAAACAGAGAAGATACTCAAAGACAATGAACAATAGATTTACGTGGGAAACCCTTTCGGGAAAAAACCCACCACACCAAATTGAATCTCTTTGTATTACAGTAACAACAATTACATACAATCAGAGATACAACTCTCTAGTATTAGTTCACAGTAGCTAATTCACTGTTCATCCAATTATAGAAAATCTCTCAACAATTCGATTCCACTCATCGTGATTTCAAATTAGAATCGATCCTTTAAATCTTATCACATTTTGATTTTTTCCTTTTGTTGATCCTTATCCACCAATGCTCCATCGAATAAAGTTTCCATGCCTTTTCAGATTTTTCCTTGCATGCAATTTGTTTTAGTGTTGCAACTGATGCAAAAATCCAACCATCATCCATTTGAAAAATTGCTTCCTCTGATTGGTCCAGTGGGATGCCACATAGGATGGTCACACGGTCAACGACGATCAAACTTTATTGGCATATTGGTGAGACACTAACAGTGTCTCCCCAGTGCCACAAAGTTTCTCTATCGATATCAGCTTAAGTCTCCAACAGTTGGCAAGACAACATAACGAGTGTCACATGTCATACCGAAACCATCAATGTCCATTTCGTTCCTATCGACAAGAGTTTCCCTTATCAGCGAGACTCAACGAATGCATAAAAGTCATATCGATCAGACATTCCATCGGAAAGACATACTGATCTTCACCAAGACCTCTCACCAAACCTTCATGTTACATCAATGAGCATTGACGAGTTGGCGAGACTTATCATCTTCGCCAAGACCTTATACCAAGGTCTTAAGTCACCCCGAGCATTGCATTCACCAGTCGGCAAGACTTATGTCTTTCGCTGAGACCACATACCGAACGCCCATGTCTTGCCGAGTCGGCAAGACATTTGACTTCGCCAAGATGTTTCGCTAGGCGCCAAGAGCTACATCGATGACTGTCGACGTGACTTATCCAAGTCGCCAATACTTCTTAGCAAAGTCTTTTGTCACTGCGAAGGCACCATGAGAATACTCCCGTCGGTGAGACATTCTATTCGCTAGGAATTCATCCCGAGAGCCTTGTGTTTCCTTGATGACCAGATGCTGTTGGTGAGACTTTCACCATTTGCTAGGACCTCTCCCCGACACCTATGAGTTAGCCTGATAAGATCAAATTGTCACCCAAAGATCTCCATTCGCCAAAAGGTCATGCTGAACATAGAAAGTCACAGCAATAGACTTGTCGACAAGACATCAACCCTGTCACAGCGATATGAACCTATCAAGAAGATTTAGAACAGTTAGTCACCCAGACATGAACAATGTAACAGTAACTTTTCCCTTCAAGAGTTCCATGTCAGTAAGGATTGAGGCACATATTCCAACACATCCCTAGGTCCGAACTCTTCCATGTTAAGTTGGGTATCCCTTGGTTGGTAGTGATGAACGTGGTACCCTTTGTCATACATAAATGTTTGAAATTTATTCACAGAGGTTTTGTGCACGTGATCCATGACACCGGTTATCGACTGTCAATTGTACGTGGTAGCTACTCCTTGGATCACCCATGGCCTACATCTATTGGTCCCCTTCCACCTAGGATGAACCTTTTGCATAAGACATATCAGAACTATAAGAAAGGATGTCTAAGGCCGAAGGTGAGGTATCCTCCCTCACCCTATGCTATTTCACATAGGGCTTGTCTGAAGGTTGACAATGAAGTTGATAAGGCTCAGAAGAGGAAAGAAGAGAAGCGGTCTTATGATCTTCCTTCTTCTTTTGCTGCCCAGTCAAATGCTTCTTCTCACTCAATTGTGGTATCATCGAGTTCTACTCCTCATTTGTAGGAGAACTCTTCAGTGTCTGCTTGGCAAAATTCTAAGTGTCCTACATTCGAGCTTCCTATTCTGCTGATGGAGCCTAGGCCCATTCGGTATGAGAGGAAGAAAATCCTTTGAGGAGATTCCTCCCTATCTCAACTGCTGCAGCCTCCTATTGCTCCTGCTTCCAAGGAAATGAGCAAAAAGAGGCCCACTGCTAAGGCTCTTGAGTCAACTCCTATCACTCCTCAGCTTGCTCCCCTTGCTCCTATACAAGAATCCGTTCCTTCGCTCGAAATGACCATAGTGGATGTTCCTATGGTTGAGTAGGAACCTCCTGTCACTTCGCAAGCTCTGGCTTTTAACTCCAAGAGCCGTAGAAATTTCCTTGCACATGAGTGCAAGCACTGAAGAAAATCTCTCCTATCCGAGCAGGCCACCTCATAGAAAAAGGAGGAAGAAATGACCACTTCGGTTTGAGGACCTCCTATCGCGTCTCCTTCCTCCCTTCCTGTTGTTTCTCTTCTGCTTGATCCACTCCCAGCTTCCGTTGTGAGCACAAACGCGCCTAACCCTAAATGGGTATAGGTGTTTATCACTCCTTCAGCAAAGCCACCTTTGCTAATGTCAATCCCAGATATTTAGCCCTTCCCTAAGCCCTTGGACATGGTTAACACTTCATTCATTTTAGCTGCGGTTCTATCCTCCTCTTCCTCTGCACCCCTAGCTTCATCTGTGGGGAGTTCACCTCCTCCGATGAAGAAAGAGGTAGAGGTTGTTCCTTTGGGCATCAAAGGATGTGAGAGGAGTCCACCTTCTTTGCAAGGTGGCCCCATGATGACTTGTTCTGTCCTTGTGACAAAACTAGTCTCAGCTTCTCTTGAGTTTATCACCACTCTTGAATCATTCAGCGAGCCTAGCAGTGGATTTTAGGCAAAACCTACACCATTTTCCAAGAATAAACATGATGCTCCCATGAGATACATATTCAATTCCGTGGATGAAGTTCTGGCCTTGTAAGCGATCTTCGCAAAATCGCTAACCTTGACTCCATAGGAGGTTGACGGAGAGGACCTCGAGGGGCCATCTTCCTTGGCCCTTGTTGCGGGAGGGCCGAACACCCCTCCTCTTAACATTCCACCCTTGCAAGCTCGTCCTCCTTCCCCATATGAGGATCTACATTGGGAAGTGAATGACCTCTTGGATGATCAGTGTTAGGAGGAGGTCCCCTTTTTCTTGATCATGTTTGTGTATTTTGTGATGTGTTCCCCCGTACTTGTGCTATGTGTGCCTGGATGACCCTCGTCACCCCTGTTGGTGCTTGGATATAGGCATGGTTTTTGTGTCCTAAACCTTCTTCTATTTGTACCATCATTCTTCCATTTTTGTGATTGACTTTCAATAAATTGGGGACGATGCAAAGCTTTGGGGGAATTTAGGCTTCCCTTCCATGTTGACCTAATTTTTTATTTTTACTTTGTTTTCCATGCATTCTTCCTAATCTAGTTGGGGATTGATGATATTTCACCTTGCATTGCGGTTACCTATTATTCTACGAGCTTGGACAGATTTGACCCCGCTAAACCAGATCCCCCTGTTTCCTTAGTCTGTATTTTTCTTTTCTCTTTTTTCTTTCTCTTTATCTTTCTCTCTTCTTAGTTTGAGTTGTCCCTCCTATGTCTGACAATGCTCCTCTTTAACACTTTGATTTTCAAAAAATGTATTTGTTACCAAATGAATCTTTTCTTGAAATTCTTCACGACATATCTTCCTTAGATTTGTATTCTCAACTTGAAACCCTAATGAAACATGTTTCCTTCATCACGGGTTCATAAAGAAAGGACTTGAAGACCTTCCTTCAGAGTGGGAACTACTTTGAATTCCCCTCACATGGGGCCATGACCTTCCTTTTGAATTCCTTGATGAAGTGAACATCTTTCGAAAGGATTCCTTGATGACGAATCACTCTAAGGAAAATAGTTTCTCCTGAATTATGTGTCCCTTGAGTGGACCTCCTTTCTTCTCCACGGAGAGTTCCCTAGGGACCCTTTCTTCAAAATACTTTATGACGAATGGACCCTTCCGCATCTAGCTTGGGGGCAACCTGACTAGACCTTACTATTCAAACAATGTGTCCCTTGAGTGGACCCCTCTCCTTTTGAAGGGTTCCCAAGGGAGCCCTTTGAAAGTTTTTTGGTCTACGTGACAAGCCACTTTTTAAAAATGATCTATCTGTAGGTAGACTTTTCACCGCTTTCAGATGCATCCTATCTATGTGTAGACCTATCGACACTTTAGACATGTTCTATCTGCGGGTAGACATGTCACCACTTTTAGATGTGTCCTATATGTGGGTAGATGTATCGACACTTTAGACATGTTCTATCTACAGGTAGACATGTCACGACTTCCTTGGGGATTCCTCCATGTGAAAGATCTTAGAGGTTGACTCCTTGCAGGTCTATGGGCCTATAGGATGCTTTGTTGTTCCAACTTCATAGTTCTGAGCAACTATGAAGTCCTTTGCATCTCCTACACCCTCAGGTTTGCCAGACTAAGTACTACTTCCTCGACGGTTCAGGTATACTTTTCTAACCCTACTCTCTTCTTGATCTACTTTACCAAGCACTCATCAGTACTCGTGCTTGCTAAAGTGGGGGAAAAATGTATAAGAGAAAATTTTCACCCTAGGTACACTTCCCCTTTTTACCTCTATACACTTTAAAAAACCTAAGTTGAAGGGTTAAAATTACTTAAGCCCGCTAATGGCAGTCCACTTGGCACATAGTTTGTGTGTCGGTGGAGGCATTTCTATCGAGGACACCCGCGTGGAGAGCAGATGTCCACATGGCACAGTTACATCCCTGGTAGATTCCTGCAACTGAGCCAGGAAAGGCATTACTCTTCCCATTAGCATCAAAGTTGTAACGCATCCTTCAACCACCCGACCTGAATATGGCCATTTTCTTTCTCATTCCTTCATAACCAGTCTTTGAACTTGCATTTGGAGGTTGGAAGAAATCTTGAACAGACTTAGCTCTCATACTTGCATTCTCACAAGCTCACTTTCACTCACTTCCAAGCATTCCAAGCATTCCATTGCAGCAACATCACACTCCATCACTTCGGTAGAGCACATTTGGGACCACGCCATTGTATTAAAGGCTTGAGTTCCTCTCATTTCTCCTCCAAGCAGCCTTGAGTGCTCTTGGTGGAGGCGGTAAGCTTCCCTTTCCTCTCCTCTATCACTTGGTTGAGTAGCATAGTATTATTTTTGTAGTGCTTGTGTATTTATCACTTCTTTATCTCTTTTCCTTCGGCTATCTGTGGAGGTGGGAACACCTAAATGAGGGTCTAACTGAGGCAGGACCCTATACAGCCACCCAACATTCTCTCTCTTGATGTGTGTAGGTGTGTGAGCTCTCGAAGGATCAACCGGTGAATGAGTTCATTGGTGAGATTCTCCTCATCTTTATCACTCTTGCTTATTTAGTTTACAATATTAGAGATTATTTAATTTACTTAGTTCTATCATTTTGTCCCTTTAGTTAGCTTGCTGGGCCATTAGCTATTTTTTAGTGGCTTGACCTTATCTTTGTTGTTGTTTGGCCGTACAGACTACAACGTGCTTTCAAAACTATAGTGTGCCGCATTGTCATCCAAAGTTCGGACTTTTTTCCTCGGACAAAGAGCTTTCTAAGACAAAGTGTTGAGCCTAGAAACTAGCTCACCTAGCCTCTTTTTGCATTTCGGGCCTGTTGAGTAGCTGAGAGGCCCTACAGTCCTCACTACCCTTTCCTTGCATACCCTAAACATTGCACTTAGCTGAGGTAAGTTAGGGTAGCCTCTCACATCTTGACCCTCTGTGACCTGGGGTCTTGCATGTGGTGGTCCCTCTCTCTTACACCAATCTTATTTTAAGTCAGTAATTTTAGCAATAGAAGTATCATGGATGGATTCATTTTGATATGTGAAAGTACATGTGATTTGAGTTAATCATAGAAATGCCTGAGAGCTGGCCACTCGAGGGATCTTGTAGGATAGATAAGTATTTTCATTTTCAATGTTGTTACCTTTATTTTGTACATGATAAATTTGGATGAATGTTATTTGTGTGTGTCAAGCTCTACAAATTTTCCTACAGGTCATAATTTTAAATTTGCAATCTTAAAGTTTTGTTTATTTGGAAATTCTGGAGCACCTACTCCTGTTGTTAGTTACAAATTGTCAAGTTTACGTTATGTTAGTAATTAATCATTAGTTGTTAGTTGTTTACATTTAAATTTTATAGTTTTACTGTAAGTGTTTCTTCTTAGGTAATTTATATGCTTTCTAGTTTAATCGTCTCATGCTTTCTAGCTTAAACAACTTTGTGCTTCCTAGTTTAATTTATGTTTACAATCATTTCAAGTGTTTAGAAAATCTAAGAGAGATAGCCAAGATGGACCCTATTGCATACAAACTTTGAACACTACTCGGTTGATATAATTGATACATTTTCAACTAAAGTGATAGGACCTCACGACATCCTATCACTTTTTGGTGCCATTTCCAGGGACCCATTCCTTTTCTAGTGTTAATAGGAGATTGCTTGGATACCCCTTTTAGGAAAAAAATAGTTGACAAACTTCTTTTTTTGCATGGTCAGGAAATGAGGTCCACACAGAAGATTCGTACTACCCCCCCCAAAGAAATTCCAACCACAAGTAGGGAGGTAGAAGTATCAACTAAAGAACTTATTGAAGAATTGATCAAGCAGGATCAACTTGAGACCTCCCAGTATACCCCAAAGCCTCAACCATTAGAAAAAAATATTTTTTGAAGAAAGCATTCCTTTGTACATCCTAGAATCTCAACCACTTGAGCAAACCTTTGTGGAGGAATTCATTCCTTTTGACATCATGGGTGATAAATGTAGAAATGGCGCTAATGCTAACCAAAGAGTGGGAGCGCAAACATTTACCTATCCTATTGCTCTCGACCAAGATGATGATACACCTATGAAGAACATTTCACCATCCATCTTTCCAACCTTCCAAGGTTTATCCTCTGAAGACCCTAACCAATTCCTTTTTGAGATTAAAGTCTTGTGTTAGACCTATGAATACAAAAATGACAACCAAAAATTGAAGCTCTTCCCCTCCACTCTAAAGGACACTACAATGCGTTGGTTCATGGGATTACCTTTAGGTTCGATATCCACCTGGGATGATATGGAGTCTACCTTTTTGGAAAAAACCAAAGTTACTATAGCATCAGTGATAAGAAAGAGGAGTTGTTCAAACTGAGACAAAATAAAGATGAGAGCCTAGAAGATTATATGGATAGGTTCATCTTCTTGTCTAAATGATGTGGTGAAGAAGCCATAAGTCTTGAAATTATAAAGACCATATTTCTTAAGGGACTTGATGAAAATGCTAGGAGAAGTCTAGATTTAATGGGAAAAGGAGATGCGTCCCAACTTGGACTTGATGATATAACTGAGTTATGCCAAAATTTCTCTTGTACTCGAGGAGGTATTCATAAGTACTCTTTTTAGAGCTTGTAATGAAATAGATAAACTACATGAGGAGATAGAAAATATCAAAACTAACATTCTCATTCAATTAAACACCATGCTAGATGGAATACCAGCCAAAACATGTAATCTTGAGACCTTATCCATCTATTGTCCTAAATATCAAAAAAAACATTTATTAAGAGAATGTCCTTTAGACAAAATTGACATTTTCCAAGTTTGTGAGAAGAGTCATGCCACTAATCAATGTGATATCCTAAATACAATCAAAAATTACAAGAAAAGGACATCTCAGGTTGAGGAGGAGGTCAACTTTGTGAATCAAAGACCTAGAGGGAATTTCTCTTACGGCCTTAGAACTCAAATCCCGCCTGGTGACCTCCAAACAATTGGAGTAATAATCAATGGGTGGCACCCCTCCAACGTCACCTAATTGGGGACCTTACCCTTGGGGACCACTTGAATGGGTGAACCAGTCCTAGGGAAAACCCCAATGGTCAAACCAAAATCAACAACAATGGTATCCTCAAAATCCTATGCCTCAATGGAATCAAAATCAAAATAAGTTTTATACTAGGCCAAGGAGGATGCCTAATCCATAGCAGAATCTTTTTCTAGCTCCTCAGAACCCTCAACAAAACAAGCAGGTCAACCAACCACAACTCCCAACACAACTTGTCCCTAATCCAAATAATAATTGTCAATATACCCCAGTGTATTCCATGGGACAGGAAAATGTGACTGGACTTAATGATATCCATTGTGGAAACCTATAGTTAAGGTCAGGAAAAATAGTCCAACAACCTACCATAGTTGAGATTCTGGAAAAACCAAATGAAAAATATGTTGAAATGACTAAGACATCTTGCACACCTTTAGAGAAAAACCCAATGAGTAATCAGGACAAGACCCTTCCACAATCCTCATCTAGGACTTCAGAGTTACCTCAAGAATAGGATGGTCAACATCCAACAAATATTTCTAAGGAAGATCCTACCTTGAAAGATAAAATTCAAGCACCTTTGCTTAAGTGTCTCAAACCAACAGTCTTGAATAACTCTCCAGAAATGACCTTATCCACTGAAATCACATTGATACAAGAAATTAAGCAACTTCAAATCGAGGTTTCTTTGTTACAAGTGATTAAAGAGATCCTTGAACTAAAGCAACCAATTAAATAGTTGTGCATAAAAACACCAAGAAGGAACCCAAAATAGATTAATATTGTTCACTTAAATGGATATCTAGCAGACTTTTTGGCAAAAAAAATTGTAACTTCAAAATATGATGACCCAGGAAGTCCACTTATAATAGTGACAATCATTGAGGTAGCAATACCAACACACTTGTGGACCTAGGAGCAACCATTAATGTAATGACGATCGATGTTATGGAAAATTTAGGACTCACTTATTTACATCCCACAACTACAGTGTTGCAAATGGAAAATCAATCCATCGCTATTCCCAAAGGGGTTATAGAAAATGTTCTTGTTAAAGTTGACAGTTGGGAGTATCCAATAGACTTCCCAATAATCCAATCCCTCACACCAAAGGACAGTTATTCGATAATATGAGGAAGACCATGGCTAGCTATATAGTTGCAACCAATATTGACTGTAGAGAGGGATGAATGACCATTTCACATGGTTCCAATAGAAAACATTTATTCCTATATTCCCCCACTAAATGTGTTGAACATAAAAAAGTTTGGGTTGATAAACTAGATGGTTCCAACGAATAAGAGAATCTAGCCTCACTTGCTATGGTAGTCATTAAACAACATGGTGAAGAGTTGGAAGATGAACTGGAAAAAAATATGGAAAATCCTACCATAGATTCAAGTGATGAAGAAATATTAGACGTAGAAGAGATTCTAGGGCAGCCAATCAACGTTGATCACATTGAATTCGATTACACTAGCTTCATGGGGTTACCTTTCACCCTGGCTAATATCATTCTAAAAATGGATCACTTATTCAAAGATATTGCCAGACTCCATAGAACCATACCACATAGCTATCCTCTCAACACTTGGACTAGAGAATTTTATACTATCACCTCTAACCATCTAGGGGTCAAAACCATCATGTTACTACCAAAAAAAACTTTGAATATCAACATTTGGTTGACAGAGGTAGAAAGGCACAAATTGTTTGATGTTTTGGTGAATAGATCTAAAGATTTTGCTTGGGATTATATAGACATGAGAGGAATACACCCAAGTTTTTGTACCCATCACATCTATAATGGAGATGTTACACCTATTCGTCAACCACAATGAAGACTCAATCCTACTTTGAAAGACATTCTTAAAACTGAAATTGAGAAAATCCTGCAAGTGGGATTCATCTATCCTATTCTTGACAATAAATGGGTTTTGCCTCTGGTAGTTATCCTTGGAATGTCTAGAAAGTGCAAAAGAAACAGATCAGAGCAAACATGCAATCTAAATCAAAAAACTCTAAATACAATCTAATGTTAAGCAACAAAGAACAAAGGAAAGTAAAACGTAATAAAACTAAAAAAATCTCACCTAATATGTATGTATTTCCATGTATCATCTCCATTGCCCTTCTCCATTTTGCCATTGTAGTATAATTGCCCTCAGATTTTCCAAGTTCATACAAGTATAGCCTATGATAGTGATTTAGCAAAACATTGAAGATTCAAGATAGTTTCTCCAAAAAGTCATAAGATTTTGAGAGAGATTGGAATGAAGAAGGACAAATCAATTTATAGAAAATTGATTATTTGAACGACAGGCCAAGATTGAAAGATCAACGGACAGTTGAGATCGATAGATTAGACATGCATTATGATAACTGTAAGTAGCGACATGAGTGATACAAATTATAAATAGAATTAAAGATTAAATAAATGATTTAATCTTCGAGTTTGGTATTCAAAAATAGAAGAATAGTCTTTGCATGAAAAAGATAAAGATTGATTAAAGAAACTCATTTTCGAATGCATGCACAAGGTTTAATTAATTAAATAGGAATATTTAATTAATCTGCATGTACACGCAATTGAGTTAGCACTAGACGATTGAATGATTTGAGGAATAGATAACTCAAGAAAGCCACTCAGACATTAAATCAAGAGTTAACTGAGTGATTTAAAATAGATGTCGAGTCAAGTCAACGTGAATACTTAGATAACTCACACAATTATCTAAATATAGAGGAATGCATTAAAATAGAATTTATGAATTAAATAATTCATTTAATTCAATATTTGATATTTGAAGAATAATTAAATAAATAAGATTTATTTAATTAAGTGATGAAGGGATTTAAATGAATAATTAAATAAATAAAATGATTTATTTAATTATAGTTGACATATGATAAAGGTAAATTAAATAAGAATTTATTTAATTTGACAAGAAGGATAAGGTTAATTAGTAACATAATTAAATAAAAAGCGTTTATTTAATTAATCAGATAGAATAAAGAAAATGTGAATCAATTAAATAATTGACATTATTTAATCATGACCATGGAAGAAATACTAATTATTAAGAATATTGAAGTCGCAGGCTTAAATTAGATTTCGGTGTCTACATTTTCCCCTCTTTGATACAATGTCATTTTGGCGTTGTGTCAAAGAAAATCGATAAAAATATGCCCTAGTCATGCCTCGGTGTAAACAGGTGAAGGTATGCCCCCTTGGGAAAATTGACAAATTTTTGAAAAGGTTCAAAAAAATTTGGAAATGATTCCGATTAGTCCATTGGATAGCTAGAAATGTAGTGGAGTTGACGGAAGTGAATTTGGAAATGTTAAGGATGGGTACGGGTTGATTGAAGTTGGGAGTTGACGCGGCTAGTAGAAAAGAATGCCACTAAACCCTAGGTATAAATAGAAATTGGAGTAAAAACCAATTCATTTTCACCCACCTAGCTTCAAGAATTGAGATTTTGCTCTGCACCCACAGCGACGATGTCTCCTGTTCCGAACACCCACCATCGAGCATACAGGATCCAGACCTTCAAGCGACCAGCCGACGTGGACCCCCCAGTATGTACCTCAAACTTGAATTTTGAAATTTTTAATTTGCGTGTGTTTTTATGCATTTAATTGAAATTTTAGTTATGTGTCACTTTATTAAAAAGCCACATGTAAATGCGCAAATGACACATTTGCATGCGGATCAACGCATTTGAAATATCACATAGATAGCTTAGCATAGGTTTTGTGCGGTTCAACGCATTTGTAGTGTAGTTCAATGCATGTGATAAAGAACAACACATTTGCATTTAAAATAGCCACATATGTTTATTTTTCAACGTATTTGCACTTAATTTGACGCACTTGTTATTTATGTTACACAGTTGCATATGATATTATAGGTTCGCAGACGCATTTTTTTATTATGCACGCATATGCATGTTAAAATTATGCATTTGAAAAAGGACGCATGTGTAATTGAATGAGACATTTGATTTTTCTGCAACGCATATGTAAAATAATGACGCATGTGCAAAAGAATGACGCATTTTCAAAATAATGACGCATTTGAATAGCAGTTAATTTGGTCATTTTGTACTAGGATAGATGTTTGATGCTGAAATGAGGCAAGTATAATGCCATTGTAGGTTGTGCTAGACACTGTATATACGTGAGAGTTGAGACCTATGGATTTTTGCTTCCGAGATAGCTCGCGGAGCATAGAGCAACGTTTCTTATGGCACCTAGGTCTTCTACATGTTATAGACATGCCCCAGATTCAGGTGAACTGGGGTTTATTGACAGCTTTGTGCGAGTGGTGGAACTCGGAGATGTCTTCCTTTCACCTGCCTACTGGAGAGGCTACAGTTACTTTGGAGGATGTCTACAGGATTCTAAGACTTCCTATCAGAGACACATAGGTGAGGTATGATACCCAGAGGGGTGTTGCTGAGATGTGCAGATACTACCCACACGTCAATGTTAGACAGTTAGGGTTTGACCACTATGAGATTAGATGGCATGTTCTGGCATAGAGGTATAGGCAGCTAGACTGTCTAGTGTGTACTTTGATAGGTGGCATAGTGCTTCCTAACCGTCGAGGTCATGTTTTTCCCATGGGTTGGGGGGAGATGCTAGTAGGGATGCTAGTAGGGATGCTAGAGTGATGGGAGGTATATGCATGGGGTCCCTGTCTCCTTGGCATGTTGTATTTTCATTTACATGATATAGCCTACCGAGAGGTGCAGTCCATGAGTTGTGGTACCACACTCCTTATGGTATGGGCATGGGAACATATTGCTATTTTCAAGCCACTAGTGATAGTAGATGTATAGCATAGAGCTCCCTATGCCTTCCGCTATGCAAGGGAAAACACTCAGCACCACATGGGAGATACTAGGTATTTCAGGCATGCCATAGACACTATGGTTCAGTTTACATGGAGACCATACTTGGGATGCGTAGAGTGGTCAGATGAGGATGAGCACTTGCCTTTTTACCGCCAGACTCAATACTTGATTGGACAGACTGTTTCACATGTCCACATTATAGAGCGTCACTTGCCAGATCATGTATTGCGACAGTTCAGAGAGGTACAGGATGTGCCGAGAGGACGAGCTGAGTTCGTGAGGTCATCGCAAGAGATCCCTTTGTGGGGTCCAGAGATTCCAGTGGCTACTGTAGAGGCAGACATTGATGGATTGTAGGCAGCACCATGGGGATGGAGAAAATAGGTATGGATGGCAGTGTGGAAAAATACAAGGCAAGGTTGGTTGCGAAGGGTTATTCCTAGGTAGAGGGAATTGATTATGGAGAAATTTTTTCTCCTATAGCTAAGCTAACGTCCATTAGATTTTTTTTGTCATTTGTAGTATGCCTTAAAGATTGAACAGATGGATGTGAAGACAACATTTCTTCATGGTGATCTTGAAGAAGAGATTTATATGTCCCAGCCTAAGCACTTTGTGGAAAAAGGTAAAGAAAGAGTATGTATTAAAGCAGTCTCCTAGAATGTGGTACCAGAAGTTTGACACTTTTATTTTGTCATTGGGATTTGTAAGATCGAAATCTAATCATTGTGTGTATTTCAAAGCTGAAAGTGATCAAGTTCTTATTATTGCTCTCTATGTTGATGATATGTTGTTCATAGGAAATAGTAAGTTAATGATTTCTGATCTTAAGTCTTAGTTGTCTCTAAAGTTTGAAATGAAAGATCTTGGTGTAGTAAGGTATATTCTAGGAATGGAAATAACCAGGGATAAGAAGAGTAGAAAAATTTCAGTCAGTAGTATATCAATACTGTTCTAGAGAGATTTTGCATGAATGATTGTAAGCACTAGTTGTTCCAGCAGGGGAATGAAGCTATCTGTTGAAGACTATCCAAAATCTCCTACTGAGATGGAGGACATGACCAGTGTACCCTATGCTAGTGCAGGAAGTATTATGTATGTAATGGTCCGTACAACAGGCATTTCCCAAGCAGTGGGAGTACTTAGTCGTTTATGGCTAATCCCCGGAAGGACACATTGGGATGCTATGAAAAGAGTATTTAGATATTTGAAGGGCACTTCGAATATGCATTGTGTTACCATGGCAACTTGGTTGAATCACAAAGGACTCTCAGTATTCGAGGCTATGTGGATTTTGATTAGGCAGGGGACATTGACAGCAAAAGATCCACCAGTGGATATATTTTCATGTTGAATGGTGGTGCAGTGAGTTGGATGAGTAAGGGGCAGGCTGCAGTTGCTTTGTCCACTAGAGAGGAAAAATACATGGTAGCAACACACGCCTGTAAAGAAGCAATTTGGTTAAGGCGTTTGTGTTCTAACATTGGTTTTGATGTAGGGAAAATAACAATTTACTGTGACAGTCAGAGTGCTATCTGTTTGGAAAAGAATCCTACTTTCCATGCCAGGACAAAACATATAGATGTAGAGTATCACTTTGTATGAGATATGGTGGAGGATGGAAAGGTTTCGTTAGAAAAAGTGGATACTTTAGAGAATGTTGCAAATGCATTAACGAAGCTAGTGAGCACAAACAAGTTCAGGTGGTGTGCTAGTTCGATGGGCCTTAGTTCCCATGAATGTCAATAGTTTTGTTGTGCTCTGGAGGTGCCTGTGTGATCTTCGTCAAGTGGGATATTGTTGGAAATATGTGTCTCAATCTCACAGGATGAAACCTCTGAAAGAGCCAAGTCGGTGTGACATCCATATTGTTTGGCTGACTAGTAGCTTTGGAACCTTGTGAAATGTTCAGGTCGCTGAGACCTTGTTACAGTCTTGCTAAATGGAGTCTATTGCTGTGACAAATTCTATCTCTCACAGCTCGGGGAGATCTCTTACCGACTGTTGGTGTCTAAAGGTGATCGAGGAGACTTGTGGTGAAAGAAGTTTTTGGGGAGAGACTTGGATGTTCAGTATGTCTCATACCGACAAGAGAAGTCTTGCCGATAGCTTTACACTTGGAGTCTTCATGTACGATGAGAATGCTAAGGTTGATGTGACTTGTGAACTTTGGTATGATCTCTTGGCAAATGGTGATAGTCTCACTGATGAGAATGCAGAGGTCGATGCGACTTGTGAACTCGGTATAATTTCTTGCCGATGGTTAGGACTCTTGGAAATAACTTCAATTGGGTCTTGTGGCATCGGGGAGACACGGTTAGTGTCTCACCGACATGCGAATATATTTTGAACGCCTTTGATTGATTGACTATCCTATGTGGTTTGTCCTCGACCAATCAGGGAGTAGAATGGGAACTGCTAGTAGTTCGACTATTGTGGCCATTACTGAGAGGACAATCGATAGACCATGGGTGTCATGGATATACTTAGAGATTGAAGATTGTGATCGGTTCAATGAACAGTTGGACAGATGGTTACATGATTAGTTGGATGAATAGTTCGATGTATGATTAGTGTGAATTCAATTATGAGAGTATTGTAACTTGAATATTTTGTACAAGGTTGATCATTGTGAATGTTGTTGTAAATCGACATCAGAGAGCGAAGCCCATACTCTGTATGTAATTTTTTTACTATAATACAATGGGGTTTTTCTTGGTGTGGCAAGTTTTTCTCCCGTAAGGGTTTTCCCGCATAAATCTGGTGTTCATCTGTTTATGTTATATTCTCTATTTCTATTATTTCTTTGAAGTGTATCTTAATTGGACTGTAATTGAAAATTTAAAAGTATCTCTACATTCTTCCCTGAGGTTTTGACGTTAGTAGAGTTGTTTCTGCACCTTAGCTTTCCTTACACTTTGTAGTCCCAAGTAATTGTAGCACAACCAATGTAGCTTATGCCTCCCACCATGGCTTGGATGGGCAATGACCCATCTCCTCTGTCCTTCAATGAATATCATGATATGCCAAAGAATTTGGATGGATTTTTCACTAATTTCCATCCCCGTGATCCACAGAGGACAACTGAATAACACATTAAGATTTTCCAAACAACTCTGAAAGACATGCGAATAGATCAAGAAGATGTGGCTTGTACACTCTTTCCTTACTCTTTTCGATAAGAGGCCTTTTATTGGTACATCCATCTATCGACTAGATATGTCACCACTTGAGATCAACTAAAGAATGCCTTCTTGTAGAAATTCAAGATTACGGTCAGCCCTTCCAAGTTGTATCAGTAGTTCATATTTGTTCAAAGGGAAGTTAATGAACCAATCAGCTCCTTCAATGATAGATTCCATCCAGCTTACACAAAGTTGCATCCACCCTATGTGGTCAATAATTCCTTAGCCAGATTGGTCTACTATGCAACCTTGGACAACCTCACTTCTGCAGTAGTGAAGAGAATGCACCCACCGTTGACGAGGTTGGTGGATTCCTATGTTAAAGCAATAGTAGCAAGCAAAAATTTAGGACAAGATATTGTTGGTCCACTACCATCCTTGGGGTTGGTTTCCCATCCAATGCAGATCCAAGGACTTACCCATGCCTTGGAACATCAAACACCAATCATGAATCAAGTTATGCAACTATCGGTAGTGCCTCTTCTGAGGCAACCACTAAATCAAGCACTTCTAGTGCCTTATTACTTGCAGCCACAACAACAACAAGCTTACCCCCAACAGCCTCAAGTTTTCGTGTACTTACAAAACTCAGAATTCCCACTTGCTAAGTAAAATCAATCAGTAGTACAACCAGTCTTTCTCCAAAATAAAGCACCGCAACCGAACAACATAGAAAAGGATTGAATAGATGAGTTGATGGAAATGTTCAAGAAGATGTCAACTGAAATAACACATTTGAGGAACTAGAATAACCAACTGCAAGCCTCCCAATGAAGCATCCAAGCCAATATCAATCGAGATAATTGCAACAATTGTGATGCGGGTGCTTCTTCTAGACAAAATTATGAGAGGGTCCAAAATTCCAACCAAGGCTTTGAAAGAAGACCTACACAAAGACAGAACAAAAAATGGAACACGAGATTGAACAATGGAGGCACTCCCAGACCTCTTGACCAACCGGCTAATGTAGATAAGATGACAAGTGGGGTATACTTGGCAGAGGCAGCCCTGTCCGGGTGGTGCCGCATTCACAAAACAAGTAGGCATTTTGAACTGGATTGTTTGGAGTTTCAAACTGTAGCAGCGATCTTCAAGTAGAGGTTCAAAATGTAGTTGATGGCGTCGGTTGCAAAGATATAGTCCCATCTGAACCATATGATTCCTCAGTGCTAGTGGTCAATCAAGCTCCTTTCCTGCCAAGTGAAAGCAACGTACCTGAAAAGGAGACCGCTGCTCCAAAGGACGAAGAAGCAAAAGAGGTAAGCAATGAAATCCCTTTATCCCAGCTCTTCAACTCAGTAGATAATGGTCCAATGGATGAAGAAGATCCACGTGAGGATGAAGTTCAAATATTCCATCAAAGGGAAACTCCTTACAATCCAAGAAGTAGACAAGTAGGTGGTCCTTTTACAACCTCTACTCCACCTAATAACTTCAATACATTGCCTGACACAAATGCTAGCAACAACTCGAGCTACCCTTATGTTTTGACCCAATATTTTAATAAGAATAGGTAACAGGCCCAAACCCAGAACCAACCCACTAGATCCTCTCAAGACAAATCTTTTGAAGCTGAAATTGAGCAAATGGGGGAGCACGTGGTAGAAGAATTTAAGAAAGTTAACTTAAGCCTATCAGCCTTTGAATTTCTTAGGGTCCTAGCAATTAGAAACAATTTCTTTAGGATGATCAATGGGAATGCCCCATCCAAATCATCCCAAGAAATACCCGCCAAGAGGGTATCCTTTGATGAGTCACAAAATGAGTCGGTAATTAGGGAAATTTTAGGAAAGAAAATGGTTTAGCCTTCAAATCAGCAAACGAACAAGCAACCTACCAAAGAGTAGAATCAAACACAAACTTGGGATAAAACTAGTGATAAGGACAAAGGTCAAGTAGCACATGTTGATGCATCAGTAGGGCTATTCCAAGGAAAGTTGGAGACTCCTCCCTTCCTGACCACCATTAGAATGTTTGGAAAGAACCTACATAACTACTTGCTCGATTTAGGAGCCTCAACTAATGGTATGCCTTTGACAGTATGCAAAGCTTTGGGAATAGTCCCGACACCCTCTCGATGGAAGGTGACTCAATTAGACAAGACGAAGATCAATATAGTTGGAAAAATCAATAGGATACCTATGTAGATTGTCATTGATCTGAGGGTGCAGCATATGATTGATATCCAAGTTGTTGATATCCCTGACACATACATCATAATACTAGGAAGGGATTTCACCAAGGCATTGAACATATATGCTACAACAAATTTTTCTCACTTATGGCTACTATGGAAAGGGCTTCCAAACTAGATTCACATCGATCAGGATCCTCACATGAAATTCATGATCGTAGAATACAATAACACAAATGAAGTGTTGTTTGCTAAAACAGAGCTAGGAAACTATTGTCATGTGGCATATTAGGAAGAACAAGGATTCCTGGAAGAGGAAGTGGTTGAAGAGGTCCTCCTCATGTTATGCAGTCCTCCTGCCAACCTAACTTGCACACCTAAGAGTACAAAGATGTTGATTGAATCAAATGATGAAGAATCTTATGAGGATGGCAATCTAGGATTATTGGATGGATTCCAAGACTTTATGGAGAAATGTGTGCAAGATCAACTTAGCTTAGGAGAAAGAATGGAATTTTAGGAGCTCCTGTTACCTAGCTGGTGTAGGGTACATAATGCTTCCCACTCATAATTTGAATGTTGCTTGTGCCAAACAAGATTTGAGCACATTAGAGGGAAAATCACCCCAAAGGGGGAACTCCAAATAGTGTATCCAAATAAAAGCAATATAGAATCCACACAGTCATTTAAAGTTGCTGAAGTGAATGCTCTTCCAAGAAAGGAAGCGAACTCTATTGATTCTAAAGTCAAGAGAGACTCCAAGTTTTGGACGTTGCACTTTGATGGATCCAAGTCTAAGAAAGGAGCTGAAGCTGGATTCAATCTCATTAGACCCACAGGTAAGACATACTTTGTTGCTCATAGACTTCAATTTTATTGCATGAATAATGTAGCGGAGTACGAAGCACTAGTCCATGGACTCTTTATGGCACTAAGAAAGAAGGTCAAAATGTTACAAGTCTTTGCTGATTTAGATTTTGTAGTAAAACAAGTTAGGAAGCTATATTCCTACCATGATAGGAGGTTAGCCAATTATAGGCATAGATTTTGGGATCTCATAGAAGGACTAGATACATTGAATATATAATTGATCCCTCATTCCAAGAATCACACTATTGATGCCTTAGCCTAGGCAGCTAGTACCCTCACACCCCTTTCTCTAGCTAGCCTGAATAGGTTCATAGTTCAACTTACTTCCACTCCATCAATACCAAACAATGTCACCAACTTCCAAGTATTCAATGATGACAAGCATATCTTGGATTTTATCACAAGTTCTAATGTGTTTGCAACCCAAATTATTGATGAGGAAGAGCCTGAAGAGGCTGAATTAAATATAGAGGGAGTCATCAACCTCAAAATGAACACAATACCATGAGGCATGGTTTAGCTTGAGCAGATATTTAACTTAGATCAAATAAGGGATCAAGATCAAAAAATAGAGAAGGATTCCATTGACAACCAATGCGATGCTCACAACCTAGGAATAATCAAAGAGGTCAAAAATGTGTTCATCAACAAAGTGTGCACACTAGAAGAAAGGAAAGGGATCATTGAAGCCCTACACACGTACCATGATGTGGTTGCTTGGAGTTATGAAGAATTGAAGACATATGACACCTCCATCATCACTCACACCATCCCTCTCAAGCCAGATGTGTGACCTTTTAGGTAGCATCAACACCCAATAAATTCCTTGCTAGAGCCAATCATTTACAAAGAATTCTAGAAGTTGTTCTCCGCAAAGGATCGTCTTCCTAGTCAGACACTCTACTTCGGTGGAAAACTTGGTCCCAGTTAGGAAAATGAATGGAGAAATAAAATTATGCGTTGATCCAGGTGGATCTTTAGAACCTGAAAAATTGAAGTGTTCCCATTTCTCCTGGAAGCAGTGCCACGGCGTAGAGCTCAGAATACTGAATCCGGTGCAACTTGAACAGGCGAAAGAGGAGTCCATTTGCTTGAGTTATGCACAGTCAAAGTTGGGTCAACCCTTGGACCAGGAGGCCGTCAGAAGGCAAAAAATTGATGGAATCAAAATTAGTCAGAAGTGATGTCACTTTGAAGGGCTCGATGACACAACCCAACGATGTTCGTTTCGTCAAAATTCGAGTCCGTATGTGCGAGATATTGTCGGTCAAAATTTGGTCAAAGGTCAGTCAACTTAGCTCCCAGGGATGAGAAAAAGGATGAAATTTTGACATCATCAAAAATGATCAAAGGTGGCATCATCGCGAAGGTCTCATCATCATGATTCCAACGGTATTCATTTTGCACAAATTGGAGCTCATATACACGAGATATAGTCGATCAAAGTCTCAGTTGACCAGGGTACCATGTGGTGCAGTTGCTGACGTCAGCATGACATCATCATGCTGAATTGGCAGACAAGTCATTGTATGGGTATGAAGTGGACCAACCATAGCTTGACACATCATGGTGACATGGCTGATGATGTCATCATGGTCAGCGAATTGAGCATTGACACGCATCCTTCTGATGACGTGGCAGGTTGACGTGGATGCTGACTTTGATTCTATGGTGAATTGTCTCCTAACATGTGGCATGGTCCGAGTTTGACACATGGCCCTTGGGCTCCTCTTCTTCCGGTGCTTATGAGTTGTTTTGGTTAAAAGATTGTTAGTGTGGTTGGAACCACCGACGTTCCCCACACAGGCGTATGGCCCGACCGTTATGCCACGCGTAGCCGCTTCAAATAGTAATGGAGACCCATTTTTTTTGGAGCATGCCAAAGCTCCAAATGAGGTTTCAATGGCCACAATGGGATTGGAACCCCCAACCTTGCAGTTTCCAAAAGTAGTACGTTACCGTTATACCGCTTGAGCGGTTTAAAACGTGCATAGTATTGGTTTTTAATAACTCGTGGAAAGCCCGAGCTGTCAAACAAATAACCTATAAGTGGTTATTAGTTAGGATTTAAATAAAATACAAACAAAACCCCAAAAAATAAAATAAGCCCAAATAAACAAATAATAAGGGATCAAACAAATTTTGATTTGTTATTTATTAATAAGCGGGGTTATTGGTTGTTTTATGGGAAAAATTACAAATTGGTGGTTTTTAGCCCTATATGGGAACTTCTAGTATAAAAGGAGGATCTAGGAGGCTTCCCAACTCATCCATCAGTTGATCATTCTCCATTGTATCCCTTTCTCTTGGTCTTTGAGAGGCTTTTGTGAGAGAATTCTTAGAGGGAATTAGGAGAGTATTTGAGTTGTGATGGAATGATGTTCTAATCTTGTAGTAGATCCTTTAGGTAGAGTCAGTTTCCTTACTCTTTGTTAATCATCCCTAGCCTTGAGAGCTTTTGAGAGGGGTGTAAGTGAGAGACTTTTTGTATGACTTTGTGGATAGACTACAAGATATTATAAAGCAGTGTTGCAAGAGGCTCCAATGGAGATTATACTGCCATTTCAGAACATTTCAATAGATTGGTCACTCAGTTGAGCTCGACCCGGAGACGTAGTCACATTTGTCACAAACTCCGTAATCAAATTGGTGTCTTCTTATCTCTCTCTTGGTTCTATATTTTGAATTCTCTCTAATTAATGTTCCTACTACTCCACTGTTGATGTCTTTATGCCTTTGTTCATAATCACTTAAGCAATGTTTGTCATAGATCCCTTATGCTTTACGGATCAAGTGGTATCAAAGCTTGTTTGGCTAGTTTTGCAGGAGTGATTGTGAGTCAGTTTGCTATAGGTGGACATTTGGAGTTTGGAGCAAAGATAGCATCAGAAAGGGTGAATCTTCAAGGCTGACATTGACCCCATCCATGGTGGATGATTTCATGTCAATGAAAGGCATGGTTGAAGAACTCTATCGAGACCATCGAGAGAAGGCTGATAGGATGCAAGAGTTGGAAGAAGCCAATCGACGCCTGCAGACAGAGAATGCAGAACTTTAGCGGTTGTTGGAGGAATCTAAAATGGAGAAGGAAAGACTGCAAGTGTTGTTGCAGGGAGTCTTAGAGGAGCAGAATAGGAGAAGTCCTCCTGTATCAGGGAGTGCACACATATGTGGTTTTTGTCCGCATTCTAAGGATACATCATCCTCATACTCCCCGCTCACCCCTCTAGATTTTACGAGAGCTTCTTCAGCGACGAGGCTCGTGGCTAGATTTGCTTGTGGCCATGATTGGGCTAACTCTCCTAGTGCAGTAGAGTGTGCTTACTGTCGACAGATGAAGTACCTTCAGACTCTTAATCTGCCTGATAGTGACAGTAACTATCTCGAAGCCTCTTCTTCCATCAAACAAAAGAAGTCAACAGAGGATGAGCAAGACTCTTTTGCACACTTTGAGAAGCACACAAGAGGCATAGGATCAAAGCTACTCGGGAAGATGGGCTTCAGAGGGAAAGGCTTTGGTATTTCTGAGTAAGGTATCACCAATCCGATCGAGGCGAAGAAGCGACCATGGTACCAAGGATTAGGATTTAGAGGAGGAGATGGACAATCCTCTAGAGCTCAAAATTTCTGCAACCACTGTGGCATCAGTGGGCATTGGGAGGAAAAGTGTTGGAAGCTGCATCCAGAGCTTCATCGTCGAACAAGGTCTACTGAGAGACCCAACCATCAGAAAGTTGAGGAGACAAAAGTGGAGCTGGCAGTAGCTACCACTTTTGAGGCAGTCCCAGGAGAAATTCAACCACAACCTAAGCAACCTATGAAAGAGAGTTCCTTTCAACAACTTCGTAGGAGCTGGGAACAATGCTCAACAAACTAGTATATCAATTTGTGTGTTTATTACATCTTTCGTAGTGTGATGAGTATGTTGATAAGCTAGTATTGTTTTGTGAGTATTAAAACTCTGAATCAAATTGTTTGCAATAATTTTTATGAAGTTGTAATTCTCTAGAGGTTGAGATTTTGTAAGGCTCTTGAAGCCACATCTCTTGTAATCTAGAAAGGAGAATACTTTGTAACTTCTTATTGCAGGGTTTTTAAGGACTTGAACCTGTAGTTTTCAAGTGCAAAGCTTTAGTTGAAGAGCACTTCCCAGCTTAAGAGTTGTTGAGAATGGTCAATAGTGACCTTGCATGTTCTTAGTTTGAGGACTCAGTTGAGGCCATTTTGAGGATACATTTGAACTCAGTTGAAGTTCTTGAAGGATGTTATCGGTGACCTCATTGCTTCAGATGAACGTGACCTGAGTCGTATGGTGGAGCCTTGAATCAACTATTCTGAAGTACAAAGGTGAAGGAATATTTCAGGCTGAGGCACAGATACTATGCTCGAGCAGTTGGAGGAGCAACAGAAGCATGCCATAAAGAATGGTGAGAGATGCAGAATGTGAACCACCCGTGAGAAGCACTAAGAGACAGGTTTACCATACTCAGTTTTTCTTCTTGCTTTGGGTATGTTAAGTTCCATTTTAAACTGCATTGTGATGAGTTGTGAATTCCATGTTGCTGAAATGTAAGACCCATGTAGAGGGTAGATGTGGCAATTAGGAAGCTCTTGTTGATAGTACATTGCCAAAGTGTAAGACCCCAGTAGGTAGATGTGGTAGTATGTACATTCTAGTGATTCAGATTGTGGCGAGTGGAAAGATGCAGAATGGGAGATGTTTTTCAAGGAACTATAACTTTTGGAGGACCAAAAGTTCTTTAGTGGGGAGGTTTGATCTAGGTGGATCTTTAGAACTTGAAAATTGAAGTGTTCCAATTTCTCCTAGAAGCAGTGCCACGGCGTAGAGCTCAGAATACTGAATCTGGCGCAACTTGAATGGATGAAAAAGGAGTCCATTTGCTTGAGTTATGCACAGTCAAAGTTGGGTCAACCCTTGGACCAGAAGGCCATCAGAAGGCAAAAAGTTGATGGATTTAGAATTAGTTAGAAGTGATGTCACTTTGAAGGGCTTGATGACATGAACCAACGATGTTTGTTTCGTCAAAATTTGAGTCTGTATGTGCGAGATATCGCCAGTCAAACTTTGGTCAAAGGCCGGTCAACTCAGCTCCCAGGGATGAGAAAAAGGATGAAATTTTGACATCATCAAAAATGATCAAAGGTGGCATCATCGCGAAGGTCTCATCATCATGATTCCAATGACGTTCGTTTTGCACAAATTGGAGCTCATATGCACGAGATATAGTTGATTAAAGTCTCAGTTGACCAAGGTACCATGTGGTGCAGTTGCTAACGTCAGCATGATGTCATCATGCTGAATTGGCAAACAAGTCATTGTATGGGTATGAAGTGGACCAGCCACATCTTGACACGTCATGGTGACATGGTTGATGATGTCATCATGGTCAGCGAATTGAGCATTGACACGCGTCCTTCTGATGAGGTGGCATCTAAGTGGCAGGTTGACGTGGATGTTGACTTTGATTCTGTGGTGAATTATCTCCTAACATGTGGCATGGTCCAAGTTTAACACGTGGCCCCTGGGCTCGTCTTCTTCCAGCGCTTATGAGTTGTTTTGGTTAAAATATTGTTAGTGTGGTTGGAACCACTGACGTTCCCCACACAGGCGTATGGCCCGACCGTTATGCCACGCGTAGCCGTTTCAAATAGTAATGGAGACCCATTTGTTTTGGAGCATGCCAAAGCTCCAAATGAGGTTTCAATGGCCGCAATGGGATTGGAACTCTCGACCTTGCGGTTTCCAAAAGGGGTATGTTACCATTATACCACTTGAGCAGTTTAAAACGTGCATAGTATTGGTTTTTAATAACCCGTGGAAAGCCCGAGCTGTCAAACAAATAACCTATAAGTGGTTATTAGTTAGGATTTAAATAAAATACAAATGAAACCCCAAAAAACAAAATAATCCCGAATAAACAAATAATAAGGGCTCAAACAAATTTTGATTTGTTATTTATTAATAAGTAGGGTTATTGGTTGTTTTATGGGAAAAATTACAAATTGGTGGTTTTTAGCCCTATATGGGAACTTCTAGTATAAAAGGAGGATCTAGGAGGCTTCCCAACTCATCCATTAGTTGATCATTCTCCATTGTATCCCTTTCTCTTGGTCTTTGAGAGGCTTTTGTGAGAGAATTCTTAGAGGGAATTAGGAGAGTATTTGAGTTGTGATGGAATGATGTTCTAATCTTGTAGTAGATCCTTTAGGCAGAGTCAGTTTCCTTACTCTTTGTTAATCATCCCTAGCCTTGAGAGCTTTTGAGAGGGGTGTGAGTGAGAGATTTTTTGTATGACTTTGTGGACATGCTACAAGATATTGTAAAGCAGTGTTGCAAGAGGCTCCAATGGAGATTGTACTGCTATTTCAGAACATTTCAATAGATTGGTCACTCAGTTGAGCTCGACCCGGAGACGTAGTCACATTTGTGGTGAACTTCATAATCAAATTGGTGTCTTCTTATCTCTCTCTTGGTTCTATGTTTTGAATTCTCTCTGATTAATGTTCCTACTACTCCACTGTTGATGTCTTTATACCTTTGTTCATAATCACTTAAGCAATGTTTGTCATAGATCCCTTCCGCTTTACGGATCATGCGTAGACTTCCAGAACTTGAATAGATTCTCAGAAAAGGATAACAATCCAGTGCCCTCACTAGATGAAGTTTTGCAAATAGTCAATGGGTCTCAGATGATGTCCTTTTTGGATAGATATTCAAGATACAATCAGGTAATTATACAATACGAGGACAAACATAAAAAAAAATTACTACAAAATGGGGGATTTTTGCATATAGAAGAATGTCGTTTGGACTAATCAAAGCCAACACAACCTTCCAATGTGAAATGGATATCGCCTTCAAGGATCTGATTGGAAAATGCATCATCATCTATATGGATGACCTTACCATATTTTTAAAGAAAAGATGGGACCACGTCTCTGATTTATGTAAGGTCTTCTAGAAATGCGGAGAGTTTGGAATTTCACTGAATCCAAAGAAGTGCATCTTTGGAGTTATATAAGGAAATTTGTTGGGCCATGTGATCTTAGAGAAGGAAATTTCCATAGACCTTGAATGCATCCAAGCTATTCTAAAAATTTAGCTTCCAGGCAACAAGAAGGAATTAAAATCTTTCATTGGAAAGATCAACTTCATCAGAAAGGTCATCATAGGATTTGCTAAAATAGTCAAGCCGCTAAATGCTATGTTGAAGCAAGACACCAAAGTTGAATGGATGCCGGAAGCCAAGTAGGCTTTCAAAGAAATCAAGAAATTAATTGTTGATGCACCAGTATTGTTAGCCTAGACTATCTGAAACCATTTTATATCTATTCATTCACTTCAGATCACTCGTGTGCCAACATATTGACTCAAAAAGATGATGAGGGGAGTGAACACCCTATCACCTTCATGAGTGCTCCATTGAAAGATGTAGAGTTAAGGTACCACAATGTTAAAAATCAAGCATACGCATTGGTTCGAGGAGTCAAGAAATTTTGACATTACATCTTGCGGAACAAGGTGTTCTCAATCATGCCTGATCCAGCTAAAGACTTTGTTAATGAAGAATGAATTGGGAGAAAGAAGAGAAAAATGGGTCACTTTATTACAAGAATATGACATGGAGATTCAGCCCATAAATTTATTCTAAGGGCAAGCCCTCACTCGGACAATAACTAAAATGATAGCAGAAACAAGACCTGAGCTCACAATGCAATGATATCAGTTGGAAGATGTTTCTCATGGGGATTGGTATGATGAAATCATCTACTACTTGCTGAATAACAAGTGTATGTCCCAGCTACAAGCAATTCAGAAATGTGTTCTCAGGCTAAAGAGCAACAACTACATGCTACAAGGATCTATACTATATAAGAGAAATCATGAGGGAATCTACCTTAGATTCCTTGGAAAAGAGGAAGCAGTCAAAGTATTGAAGGAATTTCATGACATATTTAGCATCAGCTACGAATCTGGGTCTTTGACTACTCACCAAATTTTGTAGGATGGGTACTACTAGCACAAAGTGTTTAAGGATGTGCACAATCACATCAGAACTTGTCACATTTGTCAGACTATTGCTACCAAAGAAAGTAATGTTGTTGTTCCATTGCAACCAGTCCTAGAGGTAAGGTCGTTCACTCAATGGGGCCTTGACTTTATTGGTCTAGGAAGCCCACCATCCTCTGCAGGCCATAGGTACATTCTAAACACTTCTGATTATTGTACTAGATGGATAGAAGCAATAGCATGTAGTTAATGTACTACTAAAGTTGTAACCAATTTTCTAGAAAGTTTCATATTGAATCATTTTGGTTTCCTATTTTCCCTTGTATGTGATAATGGCCCCACCTTTTCCTCACTTAAATTCATTAGTTGGGCCTTCGATTATGGAATTGCGCTTAAATTATCTTCCAACTATTATGCTCAAGGAAATGGCCTGGCTAAATCAACAAACAAAAATCTGATAACTATGATAAAAAAATTGCTTGATAAGAATCCCAAAGACTGGCACACCCAACTACGTTTTTCCCTTAGGGAAGATCGTACATGCTATAAGGTTGCTCTGGGTGATTCATCATTTCATTTTGTTTATGGCCTAGAGCCTATCTTTCCCGTTCACCTCAAGATCCCCATGCTTCAGTTTATTAACACATACTACAAGGAGGGAGATCGTAGAAAAGCTTGTCTAGCTAAATTGTTGCATCTAGAAGAAGTCCATGATAAAGCAATTGAAATTTTTTCCAAACACCAGGGCATAGTTAACATATGGTTCGATCATTGAGCCAAAGTAAAGGCCTTTAGAATTGATAATCTAGTCCTCTGTTGGGATAAGGCCTATGAAAAGAAAGGGGGACATGACAAATTCGACAAGCTCTGGCTTGGCCCCTTTCAAATCTCAAAAATCTTAGGATTTAATGCCTTTCACCTCAAGACACTCACTGGAGAGGATGTCTCGTTGCCTATCAATAGGCAACACCTCAAGCATTATTTCCTTGCCTAAGCTTTTCAAGCTCATCCTTTGTACATATTTTTATATAGGTTAGCTTAGGTTTCCTTTTGCTTTGCTGCTGCACCTTCACCTTGCTTTTTTGCTGACTTTTCTGGTTGTTTTTTTTTTTGCTAAGGGTGTTCCTTAATTCTTGATGTGGTGGTCATTTTTGGTATATTCGATGGCCTAATTTTGCTATCTTCTCCCTTTTTCTCTTTGGATAAATCTTCATCCGTAACCACTAATTTCTGACCAATTCTGCGGAGCAGGTTTCCATATTCAAAATCTGACTTGACCTAGGACAGGACCCTTGGTTGAATATTTTCACATTTATCTCAAATCATACACAAAGCACACTTAAAAAAATTCTGATGAGTTGTACAATAGTTGTTATGAGGTCTCAGTGAATGAAAAATCTTGAGTCTGCTCCAGTGACCACTATGATTCCAAACCCACAATAAGCTTCAATGGTTACATGGTTGAGCAAAAGAAGCAAGTACCAAATGAAAATATTCAAGAAGAGAAAAGAAAAGAAAGAGAAATATTGAAACAAGTAACTGTGTGGGTGTGCAAGAAACTCTATTGGGGCTATGGAAACTTGGCTGGAAATAGAGCAATGTTCATGGGGTCACAACAAAAACTCTGTCGAGGCTATGGATGCTTGACTGGAAATAGAGCAATGTCTGGGTTACTTTTGAGGTTAGACAACTTATGTAGCTTGCCTAGAATGATTAACAATTGTTTGTTATAGTTTTTGAAGAAAGGGAATGAAATCACTATGCACACACTTTTAAGATATTCTCATGACTTGATTCAGCTAAGGATCTCATTCTCCTTTGAGTTTCTTAGTTCACTCATGGAAACTAGCTTCTGGTTTGCGAAACTAGAGATGTTGTGCCTATAGCACACATGCCATGTTCGGAATGGGGACCCTCTCTTTTCACCTTCACCAAGTCACTTTTTTTCCTTGTCTCATTTTGTGTGCCCCTAATTTTGAGCCTAAAGTGGTCAAGGGACCCTAAAGTCATCATCCTCAGTTGACCAAATTTCACCACCCCTAAAATTTCTAAGTCATTAGATTTTGCAGGTTTCCATGGTAGGTTTCCCTTAGTCTTCAACTCTGGCATCCTTCAGCCCCTGGACTTAGCCCCTGAGAGTCCATAGCTGCTGGCATCCCCTTGCACGCTGTTGCATGCACTTTTCCATTTCATTGGCGGTCAATGTGGGATGTCCGCCCGCATGGTGGGTCTCACACCTTGCCTGGCCATCATCTTTTCGTCGCTCATCAAACAACAATGCTTAGAGGTCCTTCCGCCTTGCGGGCTCCACCTTTCCCACCCCTGGCCTGTCGAACTCCGTGCCTAGCTACCCCACTAACTATTGTATGCACATTCAATACAGTTAATTAATGCACTCTTTACTATAAATAGGTCTGTTTGACCTATCATTTTCACTTGTCACCAGTTGAAAATTTGTTAGAGAAAACAATGATCACACTCCTTGCACCCACATGAGCTTGCAAAGGATTTGAAACTTGGCCTTCATCGCATTTTCTGCACCTTCAAGGTATGTCTGCGGCCGCCAGCTTAAAATGCATCCTTTGAGTTGATTTTTTTCTAAAATAATTGAAAACCTTAAGAGAAACTTAAAAATCTTTTCGACAATCATTCAACCATCGAATTCCATGCATACCCATTTGAGAATCCTTTGAAAAACCTTCAAATTGAGCCCTTAAAGGCAATGCAGAACTTGGCTTCCCTGTCACCGTTCTTCACAGATCCTTGGCTCCTTTGAAGACCACAAGCTGCCCATCATCATCTCCCAAGTGAACCCTAAATGATGAAAACACTTAAGCGAAAAAACCCAAACCTCTGGCTCTTGCGAGTTCGCCTTTGTAGGTCACTGCGTAGAGGCGGCCTCCGTCTTGCTATTGTTTCTAAATGGAAAACCTCTCCTAGCATTCTGCATTGTGGGTCCCACCAAAGTCACTTCCATCAAACACACAAAGTGCCAAGTCTTAATATGCGGGTTGATCCTTGCAGACCACTGACTGCCCTTCACCACCGTCCTAATGCCTTAACATCAGTGGCTCAGTCGTTGCTCCCACCCACATCATGGATTTTGTGGTTCTCCTCGCCATTTAGATTAAAAAAAAAATGCTAAGTCTAAACCTTGCATGGGAAAACATTTGCAGGGGTCCGTCTATGGACCGCCCTTCCATCATCACCAATTCTAAGCAGCCTAGGATCACCTTCTACCTGCATTGTAGAATCCAACCTCGATGTTTCTCTTTGATGCTTTAACACAAAAATGACTAAGTATAGTGCTTTATGGATAGTTCATTGCAAGCCGCCATCTGCGGCCCACTGTTGCCTGGTTTCCATTTGCTAAAAGTCACGCCCTCCCACATTGTGGAGTCTGAGCTCTCCTCTGCCATACAGGTTTTTTTGAAGCAAAGTGATCAAGTAAAACATCGGGCGGACTCAGCTATATGGACCACCATGTGTAGACCACCATCCTATCTTTGTCATTCCTTAACGACCTTCACCTGACAGCTTTCTGCTAGTCCCTACCCACATACCTCAAAATGATCAAACCAAAGGGAGAATGTTCATGTTGTCCTGACCACCTGCAGGAACCACAATGCAGAACTCCACATGTGGGTCTCCACCTCTTGATCATCATTTTTCAATGATAGAGCTATAAATGTCCACAAGACCTCCTACCTTCACACTAGAAAAATGACCAATCAAATTATTCAATAGGAATTTAAAATTGATTTCCTCATGTGCCAATTGCCTTGTTGAAGACCTCGACACCATCCTGCTCCTAACTACTCCTAATAGTTTCTAGCCCGGGGAAACCCACATCCTTGGGCTAGCATTCTTGTAATTAACCCAAATGAGCCTCAAACGATGGATATTGATGAATGTTATGATCTTTTGAAGATGAATTATTAGATCTAACCCTTGTTTTGTGGGATTTAACTAACACTTCCTTGATTTTTATACAAATATGCTTACTACATCTTTGTATGCAGGATTTATGAAATTTGCTATGGGACCATCGGGAAAACCTGCCGAGAAAGAGAAAGGGAAGAAGCCTGCCAAAGCATCGAGAGGGAAAGAATAGAAAGATAAAATGAAGTACTAGTTCCACGAGGTGGAGTGCACCTCCAAAATTACTTCCACATGGGATTCAATGTTAGAGACTAACCTTGGGCATGTCGATATTGATGAATTCAAACGAAGGGTCATGATCAACCCCACAACTGAAAATGCCTGGAAAATTAGAAAGAGTGGTCGTGCCAAGGCAGCTAGCTTCCCTCCTATGCTCGTAGCCCCAGAGTTAGTCATGGTATGCAGAGAGTGCTACCATAGCACTAGAAAGATTGTAGGTCATGATGGTAGGGTGTTCACAGATTTGTCTGCCAGATCCATAGGCCAAACATTCCATATTCCTACATTTGATGTCATGGAAGAAATAGATAAGGGATATGCCGAAAACATGTGGAAAGCATACCCTCTAGGGTGTAATAAGATAATTAGCCAACATTGGTTGAAGGAGAAGAGGGTTAGTGCTGCTAAATCCCCCTAAGAGCTATTTAGAAGTGACTTCTATGAAGAGTACCATGACTTGGTCACTCTGTTGAGTAGGGTAATGGGCCTCCCTATTGCTGCCTTCTTTTAGGAGTGGATGTTCTACTTCATTGAGGAGATCATCCATGGAGAAACAAAGTTCCAATGGGCCAAGATCATTAGTGACAACATGCATGAGAAACTTATGGCTATGAAGAAAACATCCCAATCTTACATGACCTCCTACCTGGTATATCTAATAGTGGAAGCATTCCCATATAAAGTCATTTTTGTTGCAAACAATCTGAACCTAGGGAGAGGAGAACTCAAGGTGTATGATCACTACCCACAGCTACAATACATAAATTTCAAGAGAGAATACTAGAGGGTAAATGATGCCTTCATTGGGAACATTATTAGACTCCTTGGGGGAGACTTCGAGAGAAGAGTCTCACATAGTGCCAAAGCATTCATCCAGAGGTTCGGGTACCTATTCATATAGTTCCCTAAGTTCACATATATTAGAATAGAAGGGTTCTCTGAAAGACCCTACAAGCTGCCCCAATATCCCAATGACTGAATGATCTTGCTGGAGGTCTCCAGACAACTACATAATGCTCATGCCTTATTAAGTGACAAACATAGAGCAAGGATCCCATATCCCCTAACCGTTGGGTAGGGAATGTATGCTTGTCCTATGGCTTATTGCGCAAAGTATTCAGAAAAGGAGATAGTGGAGTACAATTTGGACCTCCACACAGCCTGACCAGGAATGGACCCATATGGGAAATTAAAGACGGTTGGGAAGTAGTATGCTCATCGGCCCCACATTGAAGACTTCTGGGCAATTTTTCAATATGACAAGGAAGTGCGAATAAGGAACTACATGCAAATGACGACTCAATTTGTGCGGTCAGTTAACTTGTTCTCAGTGCCTAATCAAATTTTGGAGGAAGAGAACACAATTATTGATTAAAGATTTGATGTTGTAGCCAACTTTCCACTACTACTAATATACTGGGATGAAGAAGAGGTCAATGACCTTGATATAGGAACATGGCTAGTTGAGAATAGGACAAGGAAATGAGTAGTTGCCCAAATTGCTCAACTTAAATTGTAGGGAGCCGTGTTTATCCTATGGTGAGCTCAAAGATGAGCTCGAAAGTGAATTGACAGTGGAATAGCTTCTGCCCCAATAGAGGAAACCCCCAAATCCCCTTTGACCACAAGATTGAAGAAAAGGAAGAATGCACATGAGCACCATCCAAAACACAAGGTGTATACACAGAAAGCTACGGAGGGAGAATCCTCGAAGAAAGCAAAGAAATTAGGAATTTTTTTAGTGAAATTCCCATATTCAAGAGGATCCTCAACATGAAGGAGAAGAACTTGAGTGGACACAATCACCACTTGCCAACTCTACTCCTGTCATTACCGCTTCCATCGCCACTCCTCCACCTCTTGCATCTCAGGCACTACTTTTTCCTCTCCACCACCCATTGAAATCTCAGTCCACTTTGCTTCCACTTCGCTAACAACCTTGCTACTGGTGTTGGGTTCCTCCTCGGCCATGACATCCCCCCTGTCGTCTGCCTCATTGCCTCCTCCATTTCCCACTCTTTCTACCGCAATGTTTGTAGTAGCTACTACTACTATGCCTCCTCTCACTTTGCCAGATGCCTTTGCAAATTACATGAAAGGAATCCCTGCTGAAATCTCTGGAGTGATAATGAATCTCACAATTCAAGCTTTGATGGCCCAAATTAATGTTAGCCTACCCATTCCTCTGCCACCTACAGAGCGACTGAAGATGGAGGATACCATGTAGATATCTAAAGAAATAGAGAAATTCCAAAGGGAGATTACAAAAGGAATAGTTGAAGAGTCCAAGGTCTCCTTTAAGGATGACTATTTTGAATACCCAGAAGGTGGATTGAACATAAACATGGAAAAAGAGGCATCGAGGTCACACTCTTACAAAGAGGATACAGAGGCTCTCAATGCCAAATACATAATAGAGACCTTAGATCAAGAACTGGAAGAGGAGTTGTCCCAACAGCTTGAGGATTTGGGAGAGTAGGTTGAATCAGAGAAACAACCTTCTAAAAAAAAAGAGGATACTAAATTCAATGTGGAGATACTCAAAGAGCCTGCACTAGTTGGGAAAGATAAAGGCCTCATTCAAGAATAGGAAGTACCTCCTAAAAAGGAGGAAGAAGAAGAGAAAGAAGTAGAGAAAGAAGATAAAGCAGAGGATGTACCATGGAAGAGCCTTGAGCTGAAGCGTCATGTAGAGCTCAAACAGCAAGAAGGAAAAGTGCCTCAGAATGAAGAGATCACTGAAGAGAACATAGCCACCATTGAGTTAGAAAAGGAAAAGGCTAGACATATCAAGGACTTAGATGAAGAAGAGGAAAGAACTAAACAAGAATCCATGGGCCATGAAGAGAAATGACCTCCACATGAAAAAAGAGAGGAATGTGGTCATGAATCACTAAAAGGGGAGACCCAGGTGCCTAATTGGCTAGAGAGGTAGCTACAAAAGAAGGCCCCATGGTCATTGATCCAAAGGCCTGACTCAAGGCAATACTGGCAAGACCCTAGACAAATCCAAGGAAGGAAAAGAAGCCTCAATTCCATTCACACATCATGGTTGATTCCTTAGGATCTATAACAATACATATTGCAACCCCCATGACAGACAAAGGTGAAGGACCTACCTATAGTATCTCAACGATCAACTTGGGCCCAACAACCAAAGAACAAAAAATTTATTAGTTCCAGGGGTTCGTAGCAACAATTTTACAACAAATGAGCAAGGATCAGTCCTCTAAGGAGGAGCTAAAAGCACAAGTGGTGTATCTCACTACCTATATTCAAAAATGGACATCTCTAGAGGAAGAAGCTTCAACAACATCATCCACGCCCCTGCTTCTCTCCTAGGAAGAGCTCACAAGAATGGAAAAAATGAAGAACTAGACCAAGGCCACTGTAGATCTATTCCAACGAGTGTTATACAATGGTGATATGGGCATAGGCCATGCTACTCAAATGCCTAATAAATTTCAAGATTTTCAAAATCAACTGGAGGCTATGAAGAAGACATATCATAGGTTCATCGAGCTATATAGGATTACCTATCGTAAGCTCAAGGGCATTCTAAAGATGCCCAAAAAGACATGGGAAAAGGAATTGGCAATCATCAAAGATGACCACTGGTTGGTAGAGACCTGGAAAATGGGCCTATATCATAGGAGGGAGGTCCTTGAAAGGGTGTTGCATGAGGTTGAACTTGACCTCAAATGGGTCATGGAACACATAATGAACAACGAAGGATATCTCAAGCTAATGACTAATTATGACATGCCTGCCATAGAGCTAGATCTAGAGAAAATTAAGCTATTCTTCCATAAGAAGATGGAGCAAGGGGCAACAGATGTGCTAACATCAGATTTAATAACCACTAGAGGACAAAATAGGAATGAGACAAAAATGTATTTTATAATAATATATTTTGGGGGTAGTTGAAACCCTAATGTAAAATGAATCTTGGCCACACAATGAAAGTAAATCTTGGTCATTCATTTCACTTTTGGAAAACTATAAATAGGGGTCTCCTCTCATTTTCAAAGAGAGAGTTGAGTTTTTGTGTAAAGACATGCTACAAAAATTTCAATAGAATTACATTGTTTTGGTGGATTCTTGTGTTTCTCACATGTTGCATGATTCATCTTCTCAAAATTAGTAGATTTAGTTTGCTATTTTAAGTATTTCAAGTTGCTTTTAGTAATTAGTTTAATGTTGTTCATTGATGATGAAGAATGTTATTGTGTTGATGCCTTCCATGTTTATGCTTTTTGTTGTTTATTGATGATGAAAAATAGTGTAAATCTATTCTAAACATTAACTTATTGCTACACTTAAAATTCATTTTTTATTCATGCTTTATGGTGAATGAATAGCTAAAAATCTGGAGACCTTAGAAGATAGCACTAGTTTCATGAGACTGTATGTTGTTTTGGTTAAGTGGAACTTAGTTTTAGGAAGGTTGTCCACTATAGCATCGTCCATTGTTAGTGTTCATCATCAATTGCAGGTCTAGGAACTCTTCCATCCCTTTTCCCTTTTGATTTTTTTTTGAAATAAAAGCTAAGATAAAGTTTCAGCATTATTGTACAGCCAAATCTGATGTTAGACATGGAGTTTTAGATTATTGTTTTGAATTTGTAGCAATTGAACCTCACTTTCAAATTTCATAAAATCCATTTGAAGAGCCAATTTTTTCCCAACTTAGCAAATTTTCCATGCCTTTAATGATTACCAACAAATCAGATCAAACAATTGAGCGCTTTGTTCAAGTCATGACCTGACACCTGGGAGACCTTGGGATAATTTTTTGAAACTTGCTTGTAGGAAGTTGTCTTTCAAGAGAGGTAGTGCACTTGTTTGTTGCCTGTGTTGAGAAAGTGTAAAACCACCCATCAACAGTACTCACTGTTGTGGTAGTAAGGAATGAAAAATTTGAGATGTTTCTTCTGAGGAATTGGTAGGTATAATTCTTTGCAAGGGGTCTTGTAGGCATAAGAGAAATTCCTATTGTTGTGGGCTCCTACCACAATAATTATGGATTATGTGAGCAATTAGATCATCTTCATCCTGATCTTCCAATAAAGGGTTATGGTCTATTGTCATCAAATTCTGTAGGGAATAGTGATCTTCCTCATCCAAGGTAGGCCAAATGGTTTGCTCAATATTAGCATTAGGTTGGGATTAAGGATAAAGGACCAATTTCTTGGTCACAGTCCCATTAGATATTATCATATTTTTAGATCATTAGCCATTAATGAATGCATCATCTATAGCTAACCATGGTCTACCTAGGATGAGTGGATATCTTGCAAGGTTTACCTTTGGCTACAATACTATGAAGTCTACAGGATACTCCCAAGAGTCTAATGCAATAATTAAGTCTTCAATGATTCCTTCAAGTTTGACCATTGACTTATCAGCCAACTGTAAAATAGTTGGTATAGATCTAAGGCTGGCTAACTGAATTAATTGCATTGTTTCTTTAGTCATGACATTGATTGTTGCCCCTAAGTCTATCACGATATTCTTGACAAGGGTCCCATTAATCTTAACATTCACTATTAGACCACCTGGGTTTGTGTATTTAGGGACAGTTATGTTCCTAGCATGATATTGGAAGTTTTTTTTTTCCTTAATCATTTTGATTTTTGGCTTATAATGTTTCCAGTTTGAGTGTGCTCACACTCAAGTAGAGTTATCGGAAAGGTGCACAATGCGCCATGTGGTGGCCACACAACTTTCATCTTTCATCTCCCTTTCAGGAAAGAGTTTGGAACACGTGTTGGATTGTTGGGGATTTTAAAGGGAGCTATATTCATGAGCTCGAAAGTCTCTGCTATTTTGACATGTCACCTCTTTTTTGTAGGTTGATTGTGTCTCCTAGAAAGTGATATCTTTTTGGGAGTTTGTCGAAGTTGGCTAGCCTTTTTCTTTCTTGGTTTTTGGGATGGAAGCTTTGAGTTGGTGCCTTTGAGTGATGTGATCGATCATCTGGACCTTTTTTTGAGGTTGTTGTTTCTAGGATTTGATCATTTACATGCCTCTATCTTTGGTAAATATCTGAAAAACATCAATGTGGTAGTTGAGAATTAATGAGCAAAGATCATTGTGACCTAACCAAAGATCTACGATCAGATTGTGTGCTATTAAATTTCAAACACCTGGAAATATTGACTTTTGTGTTGAGGTTGTGTTTTCTTTTTCTGTGGCTATATAAGGAGGGTGATGACACAATGAGGGTTGGAATTTCAAGTCTCAGTTTCCTTGGCTAAGGAAAGTTTCTTTAGTTTTCTTAGGATATAGAATTATTTTTAGAAGTAGAATTGCAGAGCTACTTATCTCTGGCATGTTATATCTTTTAAGGTTTAAAATATTGTTGGTTTGGCATCTGACCTTTGTTTCAAAGTTCATTTGATATTTAGAGCATGAACTATTGAGGATAAATTGTTGAGACTATTCATGTATGGCCTTTTTCAAGCTTTCTTTCTTTATATTATTGTTTTGAATGAAACATTGTGTCTTGCAAGTTGAATCTGAATAGTTTAAATAGCTGATTTCCATGATGTATGCTCGTATGGTAGAATAGTAACTTGTGAAAATTGGATTATGTCATTGGAATTCTCTACTTTTTTGAAGGGTTGTTGTCTTACTATATTATGTTGCATTAGGAGAGAGAGCTTATGCAATTTTCAACATTCTTTCTGTACCCTTAGAAATCTTTATGTTTGATCGGACCTTAATGAACACTACCTATGGGAAGATTTGAAAGTATACACTGTGCTTAATTGTTATCCTTTGTTGTTCATCCTCTTTCCAACAATGAAGGGTTGTGGCATTCTATGTCTAATTATATCAATCATAAAAATGGTTGGGTTTTGAAATGTTGTAACAGTGTTGGCTTATCACCCTTTTCATGTTTTATATTTACATTTATTTCTACCCTTTACTCCAAACCCCCAAAGAAGAGCCAACTTTCTATAAAAATCTCGGAGGTATTTAGTGAGGCACAAATTGATCCCCCACTCACTGAATTTCCCATAAGACTATCAGAGAGGCACAAGCTTTAATGATTAACAGTTCTCTTTCTGGCACGCCTAGTGGGATAAGAAGTTTTTTGAATTCCTGATTAGAAGTCAGAAATATTTATTGAATTAGGATAAGGAAAGGAAACTAGAAGTTTCATGCCCAAATTCCAAACAAGAGCATCTTCAAGAGGTCACTTCTAGTACTTTGAGTTACCTGCCTCGACACCTAGAAGGAGAATATTTACATGTTTTGTATCATCTGTAAGGAGCAATAGAGAGAGAAGTGAGAGCCTAGTCTTCAAATCCTTATCTACTCCACCTAGAGGCTTGAACTTCCAAATAAGAATATCTGTATATCTTATTCATACAAATATTTTCTCTAAGGCTCACGTACCTCCCCTACTCCTAGAAAATTCATAACATAGGATAGTGGTAGTCTGCTACAACCACCCACACCCCCAGATGTATGGTTTGTTATACCCACTAATGCCCTCAAGGCTATACCAAGATTCTCTGGGGAAGACTTCAAAACCCCTTTTGAACACCTACAAGATATAGTGGAGGTGTGTAGGGTACATAAAATATTGAAGGAGAACATCACTTTAATGTTGTTAGCTGCCTCTTTCAAAGGAAAGGCCCAAGATTGGTATCGATCTTTAGCCTCATGCTCTATCATCTCCTGGGATCAGCTTGGAGAGAGGATTTTTTAATTTTTCTAAGGGAAAGACGACCACTCTTTGTTGCTACAACATCTAATTACCATCAAGAGAGCTTTGTAGGAAGCCATGAGTGACTTTAACACCAAGTTTCGCAAGACCTGGAAAAGGATCCCTATGACTGCTCGACCCCAAGCTGTGATGGCGTTCATGTTCTATTTGAAGGCTTTCAATTTGGACATAGCAGTTATGAAAACATCCATGGGAGGAGACACCTTGCATGATGCATATGAGGTGGCGGTGCACATGGAGAATAGTCTAATTGATATCGAGAAGCTTTCGCTTTGACCTCTGATGCCAGTATTTGTGGAAATCTTAGATGTCCCACAGGAAGAAGCTACTCCAAGAACTTTTGCTACACAATGGGTGTTAGCCTCTCTTCAGTCTATGTACATGTATCCCACCGCTCAAACAATAATTTCAGGCTCTTCCTCAATAGTGTCAGATATTAGTGACATGAAGAATCTCATGCAGGCTTTCACCAATGAGTTCGTTCTTATCAAGCGATAGCAAGCGATGCCTCTAAAGTAGACTACACAAGCCTATGGCAGAGGAAAGTTGGCTTATCAATAGAATCCATACCAAGGATCCTCTAAAGGAGGAGTTCAATAGACCACCTCTACAAATCAGATAGTTCCAATCACCATGCCATTACAGACAATCAAATACAATATGGGTAAAGAGCTAATTCTTGGCCAAAATAATTTGGAAAAAGACAAAAATGTTTGGTGCTTCCCATGCAGTGACAGTCATATGCCCTAAAATTTCCCAAGAGGGAATATGCAACAAAGGATAGCAAAACAAAGAAGCAAGGGTGTGCTTCCGAATGCAGATGAATACAAGTCTACCGAAATTGGAAATGCTTGCTTTAGAGCACAAATGCAAGGAATGTCCTTGGAATAAGAGCTAGATATTGCACTTGACCAAACTCTATTTTCTTGGATGGAAGAAGAAGACATAGTGCTCGCAAATGAAGCTTCGATGACTAGTGTTCTACAAGTACAATCAGACTATAACACAAGGTCCAAAAGAAGGCTCATTCGGGAATACGTGCAACAAAATTTGTTGCATCTGCTGCCATGGCAACTGTCTCCATAGGAAAATTAGGCTCCATTGCTCAATGTCTAACCTTTTCCATAGCCGTATAATCCGCCATTGGTAGAAAAGGAGGTAGATAAGGCACCAAGCCCAGTCACAATGGATCATTTCTTTCTGAAGACAAGAGAAGTGCCACTGTACAATCCTAAGACCCAGCTAGTCAGAACACTCAATGTAGTGGAACAACTGAAAAGGCACCTACCAATGTATCATTGTGGGACATCATATCCATTCCCAAACAAAAGACATTGCTTCAAGAAGCATTAAAGAAATAAAAAAAATCCCATTGGTCGACGTAACTCATCCATACAATCAAAGTGGAGACAAAGTATTTGTGCCACCTCCTCAGGCTCTAAAAGCAACAACTTACGTGAATGATGTAGGCAATGCAAAAGAGAAAGAGGTAAGCAAGCCAAAGCCCACACCTTCATTTCTAACTCTTATTGTGGGAGATAAGCTTTTGCATAACAATATGATTGATTCGGGGGCTAGATTGATAGTTATTCCAAAACAAGTGGTGGATGCTTTGAAACTTAAGTATGAGTCCCTTGAAAAAGGAATCATGCAACTAGACAGGAAGAAGGTTCTGACCATTGGTTGGATAAAATATTTATCTCTAACCCTCTTCTTTTGTCCGAGCCAAACAATCACACAAGAGGTAGTAGTGATAGACATTCCCCCAATTTTTGGAATGTGTCTTTCAAGAGATTTTACTGCAAAGCTTGGTGAATACTTGGTGCTTGACTGGTCCCGCCTAATATTGAGAACCAAGCATGGGGTGAAGATGAAGATCTTTTCTGAATCTTTGCATCTCAAACACATTGTTGACAATGCAAACCTTTGCTTTGAAGCAACACATACCTCCATCTCTCAGCAAGAGAGATACTATGTAGAAATGCTAGAAGATGAAGAAGATACAAGTGATCGAACTCCTAAGGAAGAATTGTTGCTCAACCAATTCATTGACTTTGATCCATTCAAAAACTTCCATGTGATGGGGCTAGGAACATATGTGATCTTCGACGATGATTAGGTATTTCTGAAACTAATGAAGGATCGAGAGGAATCTGATGATCCGTCTGATAATCGTCTATGGACCCTATATTTTGATGGTGACAAATATAAAGTTGGCTTTGGAGTGGGTGTCTGACTAGTGTCTCCAATAGGATCGGAGAACCTCAAGGCTTACCATTTTTAGTTCTTATTCTATGAAAATGGTGCTGAGTACAAAGCCTTAGTTCATGAGCTGATTCTAGCACAACACATAGGTACAAGAAGGATGCAATCCTTTAGAGATTCAAAACTAGTGGTAAGCCAGGTCTGTGGACAAGCAACTGCAAAGAACACAAGGATGAGATCTTATAGGCATCGGGTTTGGGATCTGGTCAAGAGTTTTGAAGCTTTCAACATACAAGTTATTCCCCAATCACAAAACAGTGTTGTCGATCAGATGGCTTCTATCGGTTCACAATTTGAACCAATTTCTAACCTGATGAATCAAAGTGTGGTATAAATCATTGTCCAACCCTCAATCCCTAACAACAATCAAAACTAGCAAGTTTTTGATGATGACATTCAAATCACTTCTTTCATACATAAATCAGGGACATGACTTCCTGAAGATCAAATCATCCAATTGAAAGAGAACAAGCTTCCCCAAGGGTTAATTTCTCTTGAAAATCTCTTGTATTGTGAAGATGCAAGGAATGGAAAGAAAATATTTATTGCGGATGCAATGGATTATGAAGAGCTCGACGTCAAAAGTGGTAGAAAGATAAAAGTTGGGAGAGAAGTTCCTCAAAAGGAAAAGAAAAGACTGAAGGATCTATGCTTCAAGTATGATGGGGTTATTGCCTGGACCAATGATGATCTAAGAGGATACGACCCGGGCATAATCCAACATACCATTTATTTTGCGGAAGGATCCAAACCCATCCGATAGAAGCAAAGGCCAATCAACCCAAAGGTTGAAGCATTGATGGCACAGGAGATCACCAAGCTAATTGAATCAAAGATCATATATTCTATCTAACATTCCACATGGGTATCGAATCTGGTTCTAGTTCGGAAAAAGAATGGTGATATCTGACTTTTTGTTAATTTTCAGGACTTGAATAAAGCCTCGTTAAAAGACCATTACCCTTTGCCACTAATGGAGCAGATTTTGTAGATTGTGGCCGGATCAGAGATGTTCTCTTTGTTGGATGATTTCTCAGGGTATAATCAGGTCTATGTAAAGGAATCTGACCAACATAAAATGATGTTTACCACTAAGTGGGTAACATTTTCATATTCAAAAATGTCATTCAGACTTTCCAATTTTGGTGCAAATTTTCAGTGAGCAATGGATATTGCTTTTGAAGGATTGATCAACCAAATTATCCTCATATATCTAAATGACCTAACAGTCTTTTCAAAATCAAAAGATGATCATTTCAATCATCTGGAAAAGGTTTTCTAGAAATTCTAGCAGTTTAGGATCTCTTTGAATCCCAAAAAATGTGTCTTCAGAGTACCTTAGGGTAAGCTCCTTGGCTTTGTAGTATCAAAGAAGGAATAGAAATAGACCCCAAAAGGGTCGGATCTATAATGGAATCACCTTTTCCAGTGAACCAAAAGGGTCTGTAATTTTTTCCGGGGAAGATTAAATTTGTTAGTATATTCATATCAGATTTTACCGGCATTGCAAGACCAATCACCCTGATGCTCAAGAATAAATTACTTTTTATATGGACTCCGAAAGGAAAATTAGCTTTCAAAAAACTAAAGGTAGCCCTTTCTGAAGCCTCGGTGCTGGTCAATCCATATTTTTCCAAAGACTTTCTATTCTATGTGTATAGTGGCCAACACATTATAGCTTTCATGCACACTCAAAAGTGCAGCGAAGATGATGGAGAACATCATATCACTTTCCATTCAAGGACCTTGAAAGACTATGAAGCTAGGTATAATCTCATGGAGAAGCAGACCTTTTCCATTGTCAAAATTTTAAAGAAGTTTTGACACTTGGTGTCAGCCAACAAGATCACTATTCTCGTAGCACATCCTAATGTGCGGGAATACATTATAGAAGGAGAGATACCAAAAAAAGGGAAAATTGAATCACCAAGATCTTAGAATACGATGTGGACATCAGGCCAACCAAGCTGGTTCGAGGAAGAGGTCTATGTGAGTACATTGCACATGAATCAAATCCTAAAGCTAACAAAGAGATCGATCATGTCTACTCAAACCAATTTGAGCCATAAGAATCTTGGGTAGCTGATCGGACATGGTATATGTAGAAGGGATATTATCCAACTGGTCTTCTGCTTCATAAAAGAAGGTTCTACCGACTACAAGGAACCATGTATGTATTAATTGAGGGAGTACTATTTAAGAGAAATTATGATGGTGTACTGCTCTGATGTCTCGACAAGCTACAAGCGGAAAGAGTTCTCAACAAATTCCATCACAGTCCTAAGGGTGGATATTTCTCCACCAAGACTACTGACTTAAAAATCATGCGAACATGATATTAATGGCCCTCTGTGTTTTTTGAAGCACATCATTTGGTGCAAAAGTGTACCCAATGCCATTTTTTTGTCAGAAAAAGAAAGAATGTGATTATGCCCCTTAGCCTAATTGTAACTGAAGAACCCTTTGCTCAATTGGGTATGGATTTTATCAAAATGATAAATCCTATTTCTAGTGCCAGACATAAGTGGATACTCACAACAACTGACTACTTCACAAGGTGGACAGAGGCTGTAGCCCTAAAAAGTGCCACAAAAGGGGAAATTGTTAATTTCCTAGAAGAGCTAGTAGCCAGGTTTGGCCCACCCAAGACCATCATATCCAACAATGTTTGAGCCTTTGTAGGATCAGGAATGCCATATTTTTCTATAAGACATGATATTTTCCTCAAGACTTCATCTAATTACTACCCACAAGGGAACGGGTTAGCAGAATCAACCAACAAAAACCTAATTAGGTTAATCAAGCGTATTGGGTCAGCATGACAAAGAAACTGGCACAAACACATGCAAGCTACTCTATGGGTGGATCGGATTACTCCCAAGCAAATTCTAAAGAATTCCCCCTATGAACTGGTGTATGGAAAGGAGGTAGTGCTACCTATCTCCATAGAAGTCCCTACCTTACAACTATTGAAAGCCCTGGAAATTGAAGAAAGTGGTGGAATGGAAGTATGGCTAGCAGAGCTCCTTAAGCTTGAAGAAGATAAAGAAAAAGATCATGACTCCATGATAAATTTCCAACAAACAATGAAGCGTTGGTTTGACAAAAATACTTCTAACCCAGAATTCAAAGAAGGGATCCTAGTGCTAAAGTACAACGAGCACACTACAAAACCAAGGCAACACACAAAATTTGAAGTGTTTGAATTAGCATGTGCAAGGAAAAGAATGCGTACAAACTAGAATACATGGAGGGTAATGCTTTAGATATACCGGTGAATGGTATTTTTTTGAATTTATTCTATTAGAATGCGCAATTCTTTAAAAAATTTAATAGTTATGTACCATATGTAATTTTTTTTTTGTAAATATGCTTTAATTTTGAGAATAAGCCATTTGAAAGAACACTAAAGAAATGAAAAGTTGTATTATATTATATTCATTGAAAAATTTACAATATAATGCACGACCTGAGGCTCAAATTTGAACATGAGGCTCTCTCGAGCAAACCCAAAGAAGGGTAGTAAGCAAAAAGAAGCAAAAGGGAGGCAACAAGCAAAAAATAGTAAAGTAAAGCCTCTAGTCATTAATGACAAAGAAAAAAGGGCTTGTTATCAGGTTCTTCTTCTTCTTCTTTTTCTTTAGATTGCAAAAAGGGGGCTAAACACATGATGCACATGGGCCAAACAACACAGACCTAGGGTCTAGTCACCGTGACTCTACACTAGGAAGTCAAAGTGCTTCCTCCAGGTGAGTCTCGGAATGCGCTCCACTTCGTACTCCCACACCCAAAAAAGTGGCCATTGGTTGAGAAGAGCAGTGGTGTGTCTCAATGTCCATAATGCGAAAGTCGGATAGGAGGGGCAACTAGGGTACGTGTATTCCAAAGTCCACGTGCCTACAAATATCCAGGGCACTTGGTATACCGACACTGGGGATAGCCACTTGCACTACCTCACCAAGCCCCTCCATAAATGAATTGTTGAACATTTGGTGACACAACTCAATTATCATGGGCTTGGACACATTCAAGTCCAGTAGCGAGGCCACAAAGCGGGAAAGCACGTTGTAGTTGCTCCAGAGCTGGTTCTCATCATTGATAAAGTCCTTGTCGACTACCCACCTGAATGCAACCATGATAATGCAGTTGCATTTCTTCACCAGACACTTAATTCCGTCACTATTGACCTCTCCCACAAAGCAGTATTGTCACCTCCATGGGAGGAGCCGAATGGGAGTTCCTAAGCCAGCAGACATTCTGATAAGCAGTGAAAGATTGTGGAATGAGGATAAGCAACAAGCTTGCTAAACTTAAGAGAATATTTTTGAATGAATGTTGCAAAAGGTGGCATAGCTATATATAGAAAGATGAGCTGACAAACACAACCAATCAAAAGTCTATTTTTGTTTGGACGATAATGGGAAAATTTGAAGGAAAACAAAGAAAGGTAGGTAAATCATACGGAGAATCTAACATAATACCTTGAGAAATAAATTTGGGCGTTGGGAGTAAATTCTCTTATTACTAAATTTTATGGTGTTGCATCAATCGTTGTACAAGCTTGGAGGTCCGGTAGGATGTTTTATGTCTATTTATTCATTGTAGCCAACTCAGTGAATGTGACATATTTTGAATGTGTAAAGTGAAATTATTTAAAATGTTTTTATTTTCAAATATTTAATTATGGGTCCCAGCTATAGTGTAGCCGACGGTGTTAGATCCACATTGAAAATTTAATTGTAAATTTGGGCCAACAGTTTATAATATTTCCAAGTTTTATTAAGACCGACCTATAGCAATTTTATTTCTAGATGCGGATATATATAAGAGATTCGATATATCATTTGGTATGTGAAAAAAGAAGTGTGGTGGTGTGTTGCGATCATCAGGAAGAGAGATTAGGTGATTATGCATAGTTTTACTTGTGCATTAAGATTTTTGCAGTGCGAGATGTGCAGAGCAGAGCAAAATTGTTGAATTAGTCAAAAGGATAATAGATTATCTACAGAGCTTAATTAGAACTATAATCAAGCATTTTGGACGTTATTTCATCAGTTCACTATTTTGGATCTATTCCAAATCATTGTAGGGCAGTGAACCCATCCTTTTTGAGTAGTGAGCTCTAGGAAGTGAGCCTGAATGCAAGTGCATTCCCATTTTGTACTTCTAATTTTGGGTATACTCATATTATATTATGGATTAGCCATCCACCATGGTTTTTCCCCTAACAGGGTTTCCACATAAAAATTCTGGTGTTATGGTGTTGTGATTATTTTCTTTTTGTTGATGCATGTTTCTCTTGTTCAATGGTTAAGTTAAATGACAGAATAATAAAGTTTATTTTTTGCACAACACTGATTCACCCCCACCTCTCAGTGTTGCTTGTTTCCAACAATTGGTATTAGAGCTAGTTCCTCGAAAGAAGTCTTATAGCTTGGGGAGATCTTGGAAGGTGGTTTTCAATGGATACAAGTAGTCTTCAACAATAACTTATGGTGGCCCTTGATTATCTAGACCAGTCAAAATCTAAGAACCAGGAACTGCAAAAATATCTTGAGAATGCAAAAAAGTTCATTCAGTTACTAAAAGACAAAATCAATGAATCAAGGGAGAAAAGAAAGGAATTATGTGGTCAGCTCAAAAAGAAGAACAAAAGCATGGAAGATGAACAACTCAGTCTAGCTCTGAAAGAGAAAATAGAAGAATGTGATTTTTTTTCCAAAGAGAATGTTGTCTGGAAGCGTGAGATGGAATCTATCATGATGAGAATGACCAAGGAGATTGAGGACAAAAAGAAGAATGAAGAAAAGCTTGCACAGTCTTTGAAAGAAAAGTCTAAACAATGTAAATGAATTGGAGCAATCCAAGAACAATGAAGAAGTGCTTGAAAAGCAACTTGATGATCTCAGAGATGAACTTGCTACTGCAAATGAGTATAAGGAGAAATTCAAAGCAAGCTCAGCCAAACTGATGAACTAATCAAAGGGAAGAGGACTGATGGTGACATAAATGGTCTTGGATATGAAGAAGGAGGAAGTTATGGATCTAGACAAAGGAAATCTAGACAAAGGAATTTCGGACAAGGAAGATTCGGACAAGGAAGTCAAATGAAAGGAGCCAGAAGAAATCTGGTAAGACAACCAAATGCTCAAAGATTTAATGGCTATTGTTATGTCTATAACAAATTTGGTCATATGGCTTCTCAGTGCAGGAGTAGGGTGAACACAAGAAGACCATCATTCTTGGGTCAGTGTTTTAATTGCTATAAGTATGGTCATAAGTCAAGTGAATGCAAAATTGTGATGAATAACTTTCATAGAGATGTTAGATGCTATGCATGCAATAGATTTGGACATATTGCTAATCAATGCAGATCAAGTCAAAGCCAGTGGAACAGTTGGCCTGGACAGAGAAGTGTTGTGTGCTACAATTGCAACAAATTTGGCCACATTGTTGGATTCTGTTGGAACAAAAGAGGTCTGGTAAAACAGAACATGCAACAGGATGTTAAAGGAAAAGGAAAAGTCATTATTGATGTGATAAGGAAGCAAATGCAGAAGAAATGGGTGAAGAAGAATCCCTTTGTAGAAGGAAATGGACCTACACTAGAAGAAACTTCTGGTAATTCCTCAGGGAATTAATTTTAGGTCCCTGGAATAGGGGGAGCTATCAAGAAAAACTCTTAAACCCCCTCTAGCAAGTGAATGATATAGGAATCTAAATGTGTCCATTAGGAGAGTTGATACTTTTTAGATGTTGTGAAATGAATTAAAGGAATTAGTGAAGCATATTGGAGATTCACATAAGAGTCATCTATCTCGATGCCTGAAAGGAAGAAAACCAAATGAGTTAGGGCAAGGGAATTTATTGCAAAATAAAGGAGTTAGGTATCCAGACAATAAAAGGAATGACTTCAACCCTCATTTGTCATATTGCATTTGGAGAAAAGCGGTTTGGAGAGCTCTGAAGTGATCATTGCAAATTTGTGGAGAGACTCAAGCATAAAGGAGAATCTGCAATCAAATTCCATTTTCTTCCCTGAAAGGTATTTATTGAAAACCTATAAATTTGTGTGATTTCAATCATGCATATTCCTCTGGTAGTTGAAGTTAAGGATAGGCCATCCAGGGTTTCAAGTAAAATTTTGTATAGATTCATGGAATCTGAAGGATCATAGGGCTTGCAAAACCGAGAACTGGGAATTTTACGACCGGGAATTTGCCCTCTCCTGATGAAAGAAAATTACTCATTGCTTGAAAGCAAAGTCAAAACCCTAGAATGCTCCATTTATTGTTACAAAATTCCCATAGCGAAAAGATAAGATAGTTCATCTATAATTGAGAATGAATACCGGTAATTATGGTTTGATTTCAAGAATACTGAAAACATATTTTGACCGGACTAAATTCACGGTTTGAGTTTTGAACCAGCAGAGGAGCAGGCTCAGGGGACACCAACTCGCCAGCAGAGCTACGGCGGGGAACGAAAGGCAACCGGCGTGAATCGGGCGTACCCTGACGGATCACAGGAGCGCAGAAACCGGTTGCCGGACACCGGGTTGCTCATCCAGGCCCTAAAGCTCTCCGACACGGTATGCTATAAAACACCTGGACCAGTTCGCTGCGAAAGATGGAACAGCGGCGCTTTTGAAGATGGGATATTGAAGGAATTTGGGAAGAGGACGGAAACATATTCAAATACGGTAACCTACTAATATGTTTGTTTTTCTACTTCTTGGTTGAGGTACCGGGAGTTAGTAAAGTTCTATGGAATAATGATATGCTGGTAGTTGTTCAGATATGGAATATGTTATGTGGATTGGGTGATCAATAAACCCGCAATACAATCCTATGGGGATACTTTAAAAGTTTTCAAAATTTGATGCACGCCAGAGAAAGAATTCCTACTTCAATAGTAGAGCAATACAAAGACACTATTTTCTTCATGATAGACATTGACCAGTGCCATATGGAAGTTGTCGATCCTAGAATAGTTTGGATCATGCCTATGGGTTTTGAAGTAGATGAGAACATTATGAGGATGCATGTTGAACACCTACTGAATTCACACTGGATCAGGGAGAAGAAAGGTTTGGTACTTATGTAGAGAAAATCTTGTAGGTTCATTTAGAATTGAAAAATCCCATGATAGTTCGAAGGGTAAGAAAAGAGACAAAAGCTTTTGCAGAAAGTATGGGCATTCCTATGCAGAAACTGAAAGAAGTGAGAAGGAAAAGAGATGAAGCTGAAGAAACTAAGAAGAAAGAAAAGGAATAATTAGCTCGTCCAGGAACATCTCCTGCTCACACTAGAAGTTCCCCTGTAGCTCAGTCAAATCAAGTTGAGGCTTCCAGAAAAAGCAAGAAGAATAAAAGCACAAGATCTTACAAAGTTGTGTCTACAGATGAAGAGGAAGAAATTGATTCAGAAGAAGTAGTAAGAGAGATAAAGGCTACTGGTACACAAGTTGTCAAATTGAATAAGAGAAAATCTTCTAGCAAAGGAGAAGAAGCAAAGAAAAAGGCCAAAATTGACAAGCCCAATATGTCTGTTGAGGAAGTTGAGAATGAAGTGGTGAAAGATGGAAATCTCAAGCCACTTTGTGATTGGTATGAGACCTTTGATGAATTCAGTAAGATAATTCTTGAAGAAGCAACAATAAAGAATACGAATGCTTTCAATAAAGTCCTTGTTGAAATCATGTATGGTTTTCCTACAAGTCTGTATGATGCTTTGGAGTCTAGGAGGTTGAGTGCCAGATCAGAAGAAGAAAATTTGAGGAAGAGAGTCCTTGCCGATTTGTGCCTGGAAATGATAATTGAAGAAATGGATTTATTCCTTGAAAAATCTAAAAAGGAATTTAAGAGCAAAACAAGGGTAAATAAACTCATGATTGGTGAAACAGATGCTGTTGTCAGTGAAACTAAGGATATTATGGAAGAATTTTTGTCAAGGGATAAGATTAACATTGAGGAAATCAATACTGAAAATGTTCAAGGAAATGAGGAAGTGAATATGGAGGTAAATGTGAATGAGGAGAACATAAATGTATCTGATCCTCAAGAATTTGAGGATATTCTGACTTCTCCTAATGAGGAAAATACATAGACACCTATGGTAACTAAGGTTCCTATTGAGGTGCTAGCTGAGGAAAAGGAGGTGCATATTGAAGAAGATGAAATGCCTAAAGTCAATCTTGAATCAGAATCCAAGGTTGAAAAAGAAAAGGATCAAAAAATCATAATAGAGGAAGTGAAGGAATCTCTATTGGAGCGACAGGAAGAGTTAGATCCTGAGTTGGATGAAAGCTCAATTAACCTATCTACTCTATCTCCAATTCAAATGATGAAGGTTACTAAAATTTCTCAAGCCAAAGCAAATGAGAAGATACTAAAATCTCACATAGAGGACAGTGAACTGTTAAAGCTTGCATTTAGATTTTTACAGAAATTAATGCCTACTTATGTTTTGGACCCGTCAGGTTTTTCCTCCGGTGAGTTAAAGAAACTAATAAATTATGTAGATTCTCATTTTGAATATTTTGAGAAATTTCCTTTGGTTAAAGTGAAAAAGGAGTTCAAGGAGAAGAGAGTTGGTAGCCTAAATGAATTGATTGCCAAAGACAAAGCTCTATTAGGTACTTGCATGAAAAATATTCAAGGTACTATGTCTGAAGGAGGAAAAGTCTACAAATCTTGCTTGGTCTTGTCAAAATTTACTGAAGCAAATGAGAAGAAGGTGAAAGACATTGAACAATAGTTGGTCACTATTTCCAATACTTTTGACCCATTAGCCGATAGTGTTTGTAAACAAGAAAGTCAAGTAATGTCCTTGCTCAACCAAATAAAAAGTTTAAAACTTGTAAATGAAAGGATTATTGGCAAAGTATGTGAACTCAGGGGACTAATAAGTCCAAAGATTGAGATAATGGTAAATGCTCTGAAAGAAGCTAAAGATGTTATGGCTGCTCTTGATTTGATAAGCCTCGAAGTAGCAAAAACTTTTTCATATCTACTTTGTGGTCATATAACCATTTTGGAGAGTTTGAGAAGTGTCTGGGAATCAAACTTAAGTGGACTAAAGAATAACTTTGCAGACGTCTTCAAATTTTTGTAAGTCTCAAGTTATGTTTGTACAACTTTGAAATTTTGGATTCCCCAATTTTTTCATTGATGTCAAAGGGGGAGAGAGTTTAGTGAAAAATGCCTTGACATTCTTAGGGGGAGCAGTATTCTGAATTTTGGTAGTGTACTTACCAGTTTTGACACTTAGTCATTTTTCATTAATTGTTTCCATCAATGCCAAAGGGAGATATTGTTGGCATATGGATTCTAGTGTTGTCATTGATGGCAACTAAATTCATTTCCATGGTCCACATATCAACATCTAGTCATACTGGCAGATAAAGTGAAATACTGTGTGTTATCGACATAATACTTGAAGAACAGGGTATCCTGTTAGTCAGTTAATTTGTCTACTTCATCGGATCATCATTTTGAGTTTTGGATCCCCAAGATTGCTTGTTGAGCATGTGCGTTATCTTATTACTAAATTTTATGGTATTGCATCAGTCGATGTACGAGCTTGGAGGTCCGGTAGGATGTTTTATGTCTATTTGTTCACTGTAGTCGACTCAGTGAATGTGACACTTTGTGGATGTGTAAAGTGAAATTATTTAAAATGATTTTATGTTCAAATATTTAATTATGGGTCCCAGCTATAGTGTATCAGACAGTGTTAGATCCACATTGAAAATTTAATTGTAAATTTGGGCTGACAGTTGATAATATTTCCAAGTTTTATTAAGACCGACCTATAGCAATTTTATTTCTAGATGCGGATATATAAGAGATTTGATATATCATTTGGTATGTGAAAAAATAAGTGTGGTGGTGTGTTACAATCATCAAGAAGAGAGATTGGGCGATTATGCATAGTTTTACTTGTGCATTAAGATTTTTGCAGTGTGAGTTGTGCAGAGCATAGCAAAATTGTTGAATCAGTCAGAAGGACAACAGATTGTCTATAGAGCTTAATCAGAATTGTAATCAGGAATTTTGGATGCTATTTCATTAGTTCACTCTTTTGGATCTATTCCAAATCATTTTAGGGCAGTGAACCCATCCTTTTTGAGCAGTGAGCCTAAATGCAAGAGCATTCCCATTTTGTACTTCTCATTTTGGGTATACTCATAATATTATATTGTGGATTGGCCATCCATCATGGTTTTTCCCCTAACAGGGTTTCCACAAAAATTATGGTGTTATGGTGTTGTGATTATTTTCTTTATGTTGATGCATGTTTCTCTTGTTGAATGGTTAAGTAAGTTAAATGACAGAATAATAAAGTTGAATTTTTGCACATCACTGATTCACCCCCCCTCTCAGTGTTGCTTGTTTCCAATATCTTTTTCCATCATCAACTCCAACCGGCTTACTAATGAGAAAAGACATGGATTAACATGCTAAATTCTGAAAAATTTATGGGAACGCCTTTTCAAGATTGCCTTGTATCGCCTCAACATGTTTCACATAGCGAAAAGCACACTTTTCAAGGAAATGAGTTTATTTGATAAAATACAGTGGAGGGAATGTACTAATTCCATCCTCATGGAATTTCTGGCATTCCCAAGGGATACAGATCTCCAAACCACACATATCACCTCGGTGGTAGCATATAATGGTCTAGTGATAGTGGTGTAGCCTTAACTGC